>JARCZZ010028277.1:0-10268 GCA_030323915.1 Brotogeris chrysoptera | reverse complement strand
TTCCTTGGGCAACCCATTCCAGTGCCTCATCACCCTCATAGTAAAGAACTTCTTCCTTATATCTAACCTGAACTTCCGCTGTTGCCCTGCATCATCTTCCTCATTATAAACTGAATTATAAAAATCGAATGTTTTTATGCCTACGTAACAGATGAGTATTTATATCAAAATGTAAAACATTATCCAGAGTGCACCTGTTTTGACCAAAGGGAAGAGGCAGTACGAGACCTGGAATTCCTGAGCCAACCATCACAACTGAAACGTCAGCATTTTCAACTCACAGTCACTGCAATAATGCAGGCATAGGAGATGCAGGATGCATCGGTGGGCAGTCTCCTAGAGAAGACTGTTGTGACAGAGCTACTTCTATGTAGAGGTGGGCACTGCTGCAAGCAAACAGCTGTGCTTGCAGTATTATTAGCAGTCTCTAGAGCTGACAAGCACCAGATGTTTTGGTTGCAACCATATCTGAAAGCTGGTATTTAATTCTGGATGAAACCTACTCAAAAACCTCATGATGAAATAGAAGGTTGCAGAAGAGCATCAAGTACCTTACCAAGAACCAGAAATCAATTTATGAACACAAGGATTAAATACAGGAGATTGCTGAGCAATGGCCAATGAGCTGGGAACTGAACTGTCTACAAGCCTCTGAAAAGCACAAACTAAAAAGGGGCTCGTTCAATGCTAGCTGAACTACGCACAGGTCCAGTGGGAACCAAGAAAGGAAAAACATAAGCCTGTTGTTGCATAGGGAAAAGAGGACAAATCACCTTAACAGGGAGGCATACAGTCTCTTCTTAAGAAAACACTGGAAACGCAATCACCCGGGACAGATAAAACTAAACTGAACTCAACCACCCGAAAATTCGCAAAAGGAAGAACCACATCTACTGTGTTTTGATCATGTGAAGGCAATCAGATCGGTGGGGTGGGGATTTTTTTGTTGTTGCTAGCTAAAGGATATTCAATTCCACAGCTGAACAGCAACTTACTATTACTTATCATTGTCTACCCAGGCTACAGTGTGGGACAGTCCCTGTCGCACATGAATGTGATACACCTGTCCCTACAGTACAGTACTGTGCAAGAGGCTTCAGGCGGAACCTCCATTCCTGATTCTTTGAGGATAATCAAATAGCCATGCTGAATCAGGCTGGTGGTTGGTTTGGCTTAAAATATATATACTCCAATAAGTAATTAATATATTGAGGAAAGGAGACCTTTATTAAAGATTCACCACATTCGCTCCTTCAATTAAGGTTTTAGATGTTTACACTCATAGATTTACACCTCCCTCTTGTCCTTCAGCAATGCCACAAAAGACCAGAGTTTACATTCCTGGCATCTCAAAGATAGAAAAAGAGAGGGAAAATAAAACCAAATCCTCCAGAAAACAACAAAATGGGGGAAAAAAGAAAAGGCACCAAAAACCTACCAGGGAGTTTATCCATCGCCAGAAAGAAGAAATGGTGTTCCAGTTGGACTGTCGGGATTTTTTTCTCTTCCTATGTTTATAAATGTGTCTGTAAGATGAATTAGAGAGCAACTTGGGCAACTGGAGGAGAAAACCTGAGTCCCCCAACCCAGGTGTGGGGCTGCTCCGCACCCCAACAAGGGCAGTGGGGAGAGGGCAGATGTGGGGTAAGGGGATCCAGTCTCCCTCAGCACCTTGGCAAAGGCATTTCTGCTGCACATGTGGTGAACTCGGTTCACCCCAACGACGGACAGGCGCCCCGGGGTGACCGGGGTGTTTGCGCATACGAACTGCAATGTCAAGGTGTTTGCGCCTGCAGCGCTTACCTCTTCAGTGAGGGAAATGGCAGCAGGATGCAACTCTTACCTGCGCCGGGCGGTGATGTCACAAGCAGCTAATTCCAGCCTGGTTGCCATGGAAACCAGCAGGCCTCAGCATCAGTTAGCGGTTCGATATATAATTTACTTATTCTTTTTCACCTAAGTGATTAGGACTCAAAATACAGAAGCATCTCGCAGATCCTCTGATCATTTCACAGGAATTTCTCGAAGGCAAACACCAGCCTGAACTACTGAGCTGTGCACTCTCCAGGGAAAAAAAAACCAAACAAACAAAACCCAGGCAAATAAAAGCCAAAACCAAAACAATCCTCTCCCCCGCTATCCCCTGCCCTCCCAAGTTTCAAGGGAGACAAACGCTGCAGCTCCTGAAGATTTCACAGGGCTGTCACTGTCTGAAGGAGACAAGCTGACAGCAAAGGAGGAGATAAAAGCCCAACACAGGAGCTGCGGCATGAGGCAGGACCTTTGGTCTGTTCCACCTGGGACACCACATCCCACAGGCAGCTGCTGCCCAATGCCACTGTCAGCATAAGGCACATCTGCACTGCTGGTGATGGGCAGCAGTAGGACCCCGGGAAGTCCCTTTTGGCTCCTACAAGCATCACACGTTAAGGATCAAGTCTCTCCTCTCAGCAGAAGCCTTTATGAGCACTGCTAATCAATGCAACACCAACTAGAGCCCTGGGGAAGGCACAGCTCCATCTCCATCCCGTCTCACAACCCAGGACCGGTTGCCTGTATTTTCCACAACTTTTTAACTAGTGCTGCAGTCAGAGGTGATTTCTGTCCTTTTTCCACTGCCTAATTAGTCACCGCAGAAGCTTGTGCGAGACCTAAAGCTTACACTTCAACATACTGGTCCAGTGAGAGACAATATTTTTACTGGGAGAATTTTCAAGTGATTCATGTATCTTCAGGTAGGTTTAAAGAACTGGGCTTACTGCTTCTTATTGTGCTCCATTATGTTTTAAAGCAGTATCTTTCAAAATGGGAAGTTTTAAACAATACCTTTGAAAACCAGCTGCTTTGTGGCTGAACCATGCAGGCTGGCAGAACAATAGCAACAGCAGCACTCCCCAGCCCCCCTGTTTCAACCCAGCATGGGCCACCCCTCCTCTTACTTCCCAAAACAAGTCATCCCAAACAATCCCTGCTGCACCCCTTCTCCTCGCTGGTCCTTCCTCACATGCAGAGCTGGCAGTAGGGAGAAGACAACAACCACCAGTAAGACCCAAACAAACAAAACCAGAGGCGTTCTTTTGGCACAGTTTTAAATCAGGCACATGATTCCCTAAAGAGTAAAAGAAGAGGGAAAAAAAGAATCCACAGACAAGGCTATTTCCGTAGTTAACTTTTTGTTCATGTTCCTGAATGCTCTACATGGAAGAAGTCCTCATTTGCAACACATTTGAAAGCCACCAAGACAAACTGGTAGGGGACTGTGCCAAGCCATTAACACTTTCAAGAGTTCAAGGGGCTCTTTTCTAGGGAAAGGAGCGCACCATCAGACACCACGATTACCTCAAATTTTAGAGGTCCTCCTACTCCAAATTATTTACCACGATAATTTAGAGTGGACCAGTGCTTTCATTTGTGCTCCACTTCCTTAACTTCTTTGATCTGCAGCATCTCCATTCCTCATCCTTTGCATAACCCTCTGCATTCCCCACACCTCAACACCAGCTTCCCTCTGGTACCCTTTGGTCTAAACTTGCTTCTCTTATTTCCATTACTGCCACCTTGGTACCTTTTCCGTCCCTTCATGCTCTCACCCTAACCCTGTTGGGTCACAGGGTGCTTCCCTCCTCCTCTAGTATTAGGATCTTGTGCATGCTCTACCAACATAAATTATATTAAGCAGCAATAAAACCTTTGAGAGTTTTCCAGGAGTTACCCTGATTTCAATGCTAAGGGAAATAAAGGATCACATGGGAAGTGAGTAGTATCAGAGGGAATAAAACACAGAACCAGGCTGATCTGTACTTGGGGCACTTCACTGTCAGAACTGGATCATACCCCTGACAAACTGGAACAGATTTATGCCAAGAAAGAACCACTGAAAAAAAATAACATTGTTTGGCTGTACATGGAGGAGTATGATTAAAAAGATGATTAAATGTTTCTATTTTTGGGGGGAAAAAATAAATAAAACCAACCAAAAAGAAACCCCAAAGAATGAATTTAAACTCCTTTGCTACAGCAGCTCATTTCATACAGGGAACGAGGCAAGAAAAACATATTGCAGTGACTTTAGCTATGGGAAAATGAGTGATACTTTGGATTGAGCTGACAGCTGACTTAAGAGTCATCACTAGGGCTAACTTCTTCCTTCTCCATGCAGCCTACAGCGATCTGGCATGTCTCAAAACTTAAAAGAAAGGGGAAAAAAAAAAGCTGCTGATTTCATAGGGAAGAAGCCTAAGAGGCTGTTTGGAGGATGAAGTCAAGTACATATGGTTCCATTTATTTGTTTGTTTTGGGGTGGGGAGAGAGAGTCAGTGGTAAATTCTCAGCCCTAACAACCAGCTCACAATAAAAGGAGCACATGAAGTCAAGAGTTCCTCAAGGAAAAGAAATGCTCTTAAAGTTTGTCTTTAATACATAAATGGCAACATATTTGTAAGATTTGAAAACTCGGGCAACATCCAGCTCCAATGATTAAAGTATTTCTCTTTGAGGCCACCATCTGAATCCAGCCCACGTAAACCACAATCCAAAACTGCCTTTGGATAGCAGGTCAATATAGTTTACACAAACCCCCCCCACTGTGCACTGAGGTGATACAAAACAGGTACATGAGGCAGGCAGGTCATGTCCTAACACACACTTAGACCTCCCCACCACAAACCAGAGACAGCTGCATTTGAATGCATGACCAAAGTTCTCTGCATTTTCTTTTAGCAGGAGGGGGGAAGAAAAAAAATCCCCTTAGGAAACACTGTACAAAAACATCCCTTCGCTGTGCTTTATGAATGAGAAGTCACATAGAAAAAGGCAGGAAATGAGGTAAGGTTGCTTCTTCCCTCACTCTATATCATGACCGCAATGCACACATACATTCTGAGTTTAAGAATATAACCACATACTCGTACATAGCTGCATCTCGTCCAAGTGCTGGTCACTTGGGAGAACTTGGAAATTCAAGAATTCTTCGCCTCTGATCCTACAGCCATTACCAGTTGGGAGCTAACATACATTTCTTTTTTTGTTCATCCTGACGCTTTGAATTATAATTTGCTCATTAGCCTAATAAATATCTCATCGTTGTGTGGCCTGGAACAGCAGAAACAGCAGTTATTAGAACAGTTCCCCACTGCAGCAGAGGAAGCTTGTCTGACCTCAGCATCCCTCAGCACCTTAAGCAAACACAGATCCACTACAGCCGCGATCCTCATGGAGCTTTCCTGCTAACCCAGACATAGCGAAGCAAGAGGTTGTGACTCTCCTCTCTCCGAAGCGCGCAAAGGCTCTTCTTCAGTCACAGGAGAAATATCCCATCCCCAAAGCTTTTCTCCATCTGCTCCCACAAAAAAAAAAAGAATTACAAATCCATGGCACAGGGGCAACAAGTGCTGTAAAAAGGGTTCGCTGGCTCAAGTGCTTTGGTTGTGCTGAGCATTTCAGTAGTGACCAACATCATTTCCTGACATTCCAATTTTCCCGGGTTGCCTCTACATCTGTCCTGTGTCTTTGTGAAACTCCTGTTTATACTTGATACACAGCCTTGACAGAAATGCCCTCTTAGAATGGAAGGGTAAGAAAACCAAGAGGGACTAACAGCTAACAGAGGTTTTAAAAAATAAATAAACCCCAACAACATTTCTCAATACATAGAAAAATGACCCCAAAATAATGAGTCTGAGTTTGGTTGGTTGGTTGGTGGTTTTTTTAAAGCGAAGATGGTGATTTGGATGCTGTTGAAACCTCCCCTGGCCCATTCCCAAAACATATGCGTGATGAGAAGAGTAATGACTCTCCCAAAAGCACTAAACAGGGCAATTCTGGGACCTCCTCCAAGATCTCTCTCCATCTGTCCATCTCCTGCCCAGCAACTCATCGTGCCCCCAAATCTCTAACTTCACTCTGACCTCCAGCCTCAGCACTAGCTCCTGTCTCTGCCCCATGTTAATTTGGTCACATCCTACTCCAGAGCAACATCTTTGCTTTTGCTGGAGTTGCCTCCTTTCACAGACTGACACCAGGGAAATTCCCTGGTTTTCCATTCCCAAAGCCAAGTGGTTGTCGAGGCACAAAGGTGCAGAACCTACTGTTGGCAAAAGCGAGAGCAATCCTGTGGCACAGACCCTCATCAATCCCAAAAGCAGAGACATCAAGTTCTGCCTCCTTTCTACACCAGCTCACACTAGCTCCAGGAGCCCACTTGTTCTGTTTCTCTCTGGGGCTACCTTTCAAGCAAGTCTGAACATTCTAGCATCATTATCAGCCCTAGTTCAGCCCTGCTGAAATCATCTCATTTGCCTGTAGAAAATACGGAAAGAATTAGCAGTGATATTGGGCCCCAGCTACAAACTGTCCCTATAGACAAAACATTCAAGTACTGATGTCGTATGTACCCAAAGGAGATAGCAGAAAGACTCTTCTGCCTGCAGCAGGTGAGAGGCAGACCTGCAATTTCCCTGGGAATTGGGCTTTTTCCCTTAGCCTTCTGATTTACAGCACAATCAATAGGTTTCTGCCCACTGCTGCCACCCCCTTTAGTTTCAGAATTAATGGGTGGCAGCGCTCCAGCACTACCGTGCTACAGACGAACTGCAGAACGCCACCAAGGCGAGTGCTCCACTGAGGCACACACGGTCAGCTCAGCACAACGCAACCAGGCCAGGCAGTGCACTGGAAAGCTCTGCACTTCTCAGCCTGCTGAAGCTGAGAAATACTATTAAATGGGGATAACAGAAGAGGGCAAAGGGTAATGGCAGACAAGGTAGCTAAATAAGCTGAAAAGAAATTGTTGGATAACACACCGAGATAATCCAAGTCTTTATTTCTGCTGAGAGGGGCAAACAAGCCCCTCCTGGCTCTTTCCTCCCTCCCTCATCTCATTTCCCTGACTAGATGTGGCCGAAAAATTATGTTCTTACTAGGTTAGTTTACCACAGCACACTTGCAGCAGTAACAAGGAATGTGGGAGGCAACTAGGCCCATTCTATTTGTCAACCATGCTGATCTGTATCTACTTCAACCCACCACGAAGCCGTGCACTTATAAGCAATCTGAAACCACAATCCAAACCCCAGTACTGCCTCATATCCGAGGTGCACATTTCATCTCCAAATCAGGAATGGTACAGATTAAGCGCAAGCCTGCTTCCATTCAGATTCTTCCATCTGCTCCCCTTCCCCCGGTTCAGTGGGAAGGGGTTCAAGCCTAATTCCTGCCTTCCTCATCAGACACCCACAGCCAGAGCTTACAAAGGGAAGCCCTCTGGCGCATCCTCTTCTGGAGAAGCAAAACAACATCATCAGCAGAGACAGGCTTGAGTCTGAAGCACGGCATGTTGAGTCCTCATCCAGCACCTTCCCTCCAGTGTTATGGCACACCTTCTCTCCTCTCCCCGAGATGCATGTGTTGGAAATGATGCCGCATCCACGGCACTGCCAGTACCACTTAATATGAACCTGCAGCTTGACAAGCAATTACTTAGTGCATCATATCAACAAGTACCTGGATCATAACTTGCAATCCAGCCCTACCCTTTCACCCTCCAACACCTTTTGAGGGCATTTTCCAGGAAAAACTTATCACAGGCCGGCTCCCAAAGTCAACAGATATAAAAATGCTTTAATTACACTGCAGTAGAGCACACGCCTTTTCAAAGCTTTAAGGAAACAAAACACAAAACAAGATTCTCCTCCTCATGGAAGGGCCTTAAGGCACAGCTGGATCCTGCCTGCTGGTGACAAAGCTGGTTTAGAAAGCCACTGGTGCTCACTCCTTCCCCAGGTGTGACTGGGAAGAGGTTCTGTTTCAGTAAGGATGACCACCAAAAACACTCTCTGCCCACAGCCTCGGGCACAAAGCCATGCTCCAGCTCAGAGGAGGGCCTTTATGCTGGCAGGGTAGGGAATATTCCAGGCAGCCGGACAACACCACATTCCTTTCCCAGTGAAACTTGTATGAAATGCTGCATCTCAGACAGACACTTACTACTGTTTAAACTAACACTTGCCAAAAGAGAGAGAGGAAAAAAATTAATCAATATTCCCAACCTGCTCAAGTGCTCAAACGTACAACAGAAGGAGAAAAAAAAACACCAAGAGGGACCAGAGAGGAAAAAGAAAGTGTTTTCAGATTAAATGAGAGATGAAAGAGAGAACCAACAAAACAGAGATGGTCAGCAAGTCTCTTCCACAGACACACAGCTGTGCAAGAGCTTTTTGTACCTGAGGACAGATTTTATAGCAAGCTCTCTTTAAAGGAGTGCAAGGTAGGGGGTGAAGAGAATGGAAGGTGAAGTAAAAGGGAAAGCTCAAGCTGCTTAATTTTGTGACTGGGACCAGTGGACAATAAGCTATAAAACATGTTGGCTGGATGTATGGACAGGAATGAACAAAACGGTCCCTCATTTTTATCCCCAGTGCCTGCAGTTCTGGCAGGAGGCTCCCTGGACACTGGGACACAGAGTGCAAGTGAAGTTTCTCAGATGTAGGCACCACCCGAGAGGAGGCCTTGCCAAATCACAGCCTCTGCAGCCACAAGATAAAAGCACATGGAGCTGCTTTGACAGTCCAGAAAGAAAACCCCAGGCACTATCTTAATTCAATTAGACTTTCCTATAGATAATGAAAGCATCCACAGTGGTGTCAGATAAAAATATCAGTTATAAAGAGGTACAGACCCTCACATTTCAAAGTATACAAACGCCAACCAACAGAAACACAAAGTGGCTTCTCTCTCAGGGTTGTTGCTTCAAACTATCCATGAAGAATGATTTTTCACTTTCCAACCAACACCTGGTCTCAGCTCCAGCATCACAGCCAGCTCCAGTGTCCAAGCCAGCATATCAGACTGAACAGCCCAGCAGTCCACACAGTGTGGCGATGTGCCTCTGGCACCTTATAGGCATTAAGCAAAGACCACGCTGCTTCGTTCCACTGAGATACCCAAGGACTCACCCCATCACTGGAGAGTTTTGGGTGACGAACTACCCGGTTAAAACAGATGTTTTGGGCCCAAATAGTTCCTTTGAATAAGAGACTTCATCACTAATCTGCAGAAGAGTCCTACAGGAAATAGGATTAACCTGCAAATATCAGAAGAGTAGATGTCCCTTCCCAATAACGCTTTACAGGTCAGAGTCCTCTGGGGCAGAAATGTGGCTTACAACACAAATTTGGGGGAGAGGACCTAAAAGGACGACTGAAATGTAAGGCTACATCTATGATAAAGCTCTTCTAGGGAAACACTGCGAACAGCAGAAAGACATTTCTGCTGTGCAAAACCCAGCATGGCCCATCTTCACCTGAACTGCCCACCCACAGGGTCTAATCAGCAAAAGCACATGTTCCACTGGCAAGGGACAAGCCAGACAGGCAAAGGCAGACAAAACAGAGGGCCTCTGAGATGTCTCTGCATCCTCCACTCTCCCAAGGCTGAGCTGGAAGTCATCACTTCAAAAAGCTAATGGAAAAAAAGGAGAAGGTTGGGGGGGAGGAAGGGGGGAAGAGATCAGACTCTGTATCTCAGATTCCAGGAGCTGAGAGTCTAAAAAGCTAGTTGAAGCCTAGCAATCCGCTCTGCTAAAAACCCTATGAGCAGGCACAGAACAATGCTGATTTTACACTAGAAACCAGAAAACAAGGTGGAGGGAGAATGCAGAACAGTGCTGCGTTTCTACATTAGGATTTTTAAGTACACTGCAGGATTTCTGTCTCAGAGTACTCACTGAGTTACATCAAACTGTAATGGCCTGTTGATTTTGAGGGATTATGGCAGTGTTGCTGATGCAGGGGGAGAGGAGATGGAAGATATGGTGTATCAGCTGGTGTGCATACACATTTCAGATGATCACCTACACTCCTGGGTGAGAAAGACGCAGCGGATTCCCAGTGGGACCAGGACCAGGAGGGGACCATGCACAAGACCATGTTAGTAATCTAGGCTGGCGCTGCAGGCAGTTTTAGTCCATCCCTGATCCCCATTTCATTCCCCTGAGGCAGCAGATGCCAAAAACAACGTTTCTGCAGGGGAGTCCCATCCAGGGTTGGCAGGACCAGAGCCACATGGCACGGCACAGCAAGTGTAATGGAGGAGGTGAATCCCGTGCGCGGCATGTTCCTGAGATGGATTCAGCCTCACTCTGCCAGGCTGACAACTTTGCCTGCCTGCCTTTCTCTCTCTCCTGTATTTCACAGAGAAATGGTATCCTTTCCTTTCCTTTTCTTTGCTCCCGGGCACAAGCAATCAAGAACAAAGGATGAAAGAAAAATGCG
>JARCZZ010028274.1:0-32587 GCA_030323915.1 Brotogeris chrysoptera | reverse complement strand
CCCCATCCCCCCGGGACTGGGGGAAGAAAGAGAGGGGAGTGAGTGAGTGAGTGAGTGAGTGAGAAAACTGCGGGGGGGGGGAGGGTAGAGACTTAAACCACGACAGTGACTGTCCTCAGGAGTGCCATGGGCTGTAAGTTACCATAGTGCTCAGCCTGAGCTCCATCCCTCTCCCTAGAAGGTGGAATTGTGCTATTTGGGCCTTATGACACATCTGAATAAATGAGGTGAGTTTCTATTTCCCCCCTGAAGGCCCTAGAATGGGCATCTGGTCACTCCCAGGCTCCTGCTGCTGTCACTGCTTTGCTGGGCCACCGAAACCTCATGGTCAAGCTTCAGCTATCCTGTTCCTGAAGCCTCAAATAGCTCCAGCATCTCACCCATGGCCAGGCTCTCAGCCCAGGGACTCCAATTGCTGTTTCTCCCAGCATGGTCCAAACTTGTGGCGCCCTGGGAGTGCAGCAGAGTGGTCAGAAGATGACAACCATCATTTCTTGCTATTTGACCTCATGCTGGTCACACCCAGGCCCTCCTTGCTGCAGCTCTGAAGTGCTTGTGTGTAGCCACCACACCATGCAGCTATACACATACCTATGAGCAAAGGGGTATTTTTCACTCACTTAGTGGCCTCATACTGCCACAGTGACAGCATGAGGCAAAAACCTCCTTGAAACATTTTGGTCACAATCTTGAAGTTTCCTGGCCAATAATATTTCCTGACAAGTACATCCCTGTTATCCTGATCTTCTTGCCTTGCCAGTACCCCTGGAAGCCACTGACACTAAAAGCAGATGGAGGAAATGAAAATGTTGATGCAGCTGCCCATTGGGCCAGACCCACCTGCAGAGTAAATGAATAAACAGTGACATAAATCAGCACATTCCCCTCCAGCCCCTTCTGCTCTCCAGTCCTACCAGAAAACACCCACACTGCGACCACAGCCAACATCTACATCATCAACTGTTTGGAGATCTCTCCTCCCTGTATTGACCAACCAGCCACCATGGGCAAGGTGATAAATCTCACCCAGCAGGTAAGGAGGTCCCACAACAAGGATTTCCCAATACCCCCATCTATCTCACTTTGGGCAGACCTTCCAAAGGAGAACAGCTCCCAGGGACATGCTCTGTGGGGACATTCAGGGCACAAACGTGTAGATTAATGCCACCAGCACAGCCCTCCAAATTCTCCCCAGCAGAGGGTCCCCGCAGCCATGCTGACCCTTCCTTACACCATGGTTAAACAACTACTTAGCTCAGCTTTCCAGATAACTATGCTGAGCCCTGCCTTGAGCTGTGGTGGCCATTCCACTATCCAAACCAGTATCACAGGACACCTAGGGCATCCTCTCTCCATACCTGCTGAGTGCAATTAGTTACAGATTATTTTCCCTTTTCTGAACACTTCTATCCATCAACTTGATGACACTTTAAAACTAAAGTCAGCTGGAAAAGCTGTTCCAGGTAACAGGGCAGAGCTTAGGGATTAGAGGCTTCCCTGCATGCTCCAACAGGATGAGATGAGCCCTCCTTGAAGGGTGACCTGTCTTGTACCTGGAGCTGGAATAAGCTTGTTATTTGTGAGTCTGGCACTATTAGTAGGTGAAAATGCAGCAGGACAGATAAAGAGGCATGTGGTGCCACTGTGGATGGTACCCCTGTCTCTGAGCCAGAGCCTCAGCATCCTCCACGTCTCCTTATCCTCCAATCTCATTGCTTCCTCTCCAGCATCCAAGGGTGCCAACGTCTGCCCTGCAGCAGGAATGAACTCCTCAGTACCTTGCATATCTGTGGTCCTCCAGGGTCCTCAAACTCCCCATTCATTTACCTAGAAGTCCTCCAAGCTGCAAAACACCCTGGCAAACCAGGGGGGACACTGCAACGCTAGACATGTCCTATCAACTTACTGGGCCAGCTACTGAGGACACAACACCCACCAACCTGCAGAGCACCCAGATTTTCTTGTGCTAACAAATATGGGGTTTGAGATGTAGCAAATTTCAGCATAAACCTCCCTTTGCTTCAAGCCAGCCCCAGCCTTTCACCCACCCCGAGCTGAGTGCAGTAATACTCTCCACTCTCCAACTGCTTGAACAAGATCCTGTTCCACTCATGTGGCTCAGCTTTGTGCTCCAACAGCAGTTACACAGCAAAGATGAGCCCAAGGAGCAGGAACACCTCCTGCCAAACGGACCCCAGATGCCAGGTATCCCACAGAAATGCTCACAGCTAATCTCTCCTTGGCAGCTTGCCTGAAGACCACAGGAACTGGAACGACCCCGTCATGCCTTGCAATCCCTAATCCCTGAATGAGATGAGGCTAGCTTGGTGCAAGTGGATATAAATACAGCAGGCACTGGAGAAACCCAACGCCCTGGATCATTTGTCTGCCAAGGTCAGGATCCCCTGCATCTGCACCCTTCCTGGTGGGACACTCAACCTCTCCCTTCCATATTCTCCTTCCAGGCCACCAGTGTGGGAAACAAAAGACCCCCACAGTGCTACGCACTCTCTCGGGCATGTGTTGACTCAGGATGAGGAATGTGTTTGAGCATGTTGGGAGATGCAAGTCCTATTTCCAGCTCTTTCCCTGACACTAGGGTGTATGCACAGATTTCTTCCCTACTCAGTGCCTATTTAAGGCACAGACACAGATTATTAAGGTACAGAGCCTTCCATGTGCTTGTAGAACAACCCAGTCCTCAAGCCACAGAAGCAGAGATGGAGAATTCACCCATTTTATCTCTGCTCCCTCTTCTCTAAGGACAGAGAGACCCTCTGCAGTGAAGGAACAAGGGCTCAAACTCCATGACCGGCACAGCACCACCACAAGTGTGAGCATGTCCTGAGACCCTGCAAATGGGCACCTCAGGCTTTCAACAGGATGACTTCTCTGGCAGCGTAGGGACATGACTTTGGTGTTTCCATGGCTGCACTACTGTTGTGGTTTAAGCCAGTTTGCTCACTCACTCCCCCCTCTTTCTTCCCCCAGTCCCGGGGGGGATGGGAAGAAGAATCAAAAGAATGCAAAATGACTGCTGCTGCTGAACCCATGACAACTACATGTCCAGCAACACAGCCAGCATAAAAGGAGCAAAGCCTGGCCAGGGCTGGGATGGTCCAGCCATGAACATGCAGATAGGTTCAGCAACTGAAATGAGAAAAGTTGGGGTGGAAGAACAGGATTTTCTGGAAACATCTCTAAATTCCATGTTTTTATCTTGAGCCCAAATGTTTTCCTGAAGCCAAAGTGAAATTTTTTGTCTCCCATCCTCTTCCCTTCCATAAAATACAGGTTAACAAAGCAGTATCTAATGGCCTAAAATAGTGCCTGGACGGCTGGCAAAAGGGTGACATGTTGGTATTTCTATAACACCCCAGTGAAAAGATGCCAATGAAAGAGCAATCACTCAAACCCCATCCCTAAATTGAGCCAGAGGCACAGAGAGATACTGTCCCTCTGAAGAGTATCACTCACAAAGCCTTCACCTGTGAGAGCAGTACCAGGGAGGGGTGGGAAAAGGGGGGCCGAGATGACAGTGGTGTCATCAGGATTCAGGGAATGCTGTCCAGCCTCCCCAGGACAGGGAGCAGCTCTGGGATCAGGAGTGACACACACAAAGAGTCATCCACAGCTCACCTTGGACTCAGTACCCATTGAAAACCTCTCCCCTGGGGCAGCTGGTTGTTGCCAGCTCCACCCTCAGCTCCCGCTGCCCCAGCCAGGCCCCCCCTCCTCTGCATGGCCCTATCTGCATGCTGGGATGGACGCCGTACCCCCTCCTTACACCTAAACCCTCTCAGCTCCCTCAGGCTCTCCCCAGCACAGCTCCAGCCAGCGCAAAGCACATTCACTCCCTCAAGCCCCTTTTGCCATTCAGTCTGTCCCCACAGCACCCCACTGAAGGTCCCCATGGCCTAGCCTGCTCCTCAGCCCCAGCTTCCCCCCCAACACGAGTGCTTCCACGCCCTCACAAGCAGAAGGATACTTCCACTCCACAATGCTGATGCACGCCTTCCGCAGCGGGTTTTGCAGGGTTAAGCAGAACAGAGCCCGGGCTGGCCGTGGAGCCACTGGTAGCACCGGTTTCTTGGACTTCTCCTTCTGTTGCCTCTTCTTCACGTCATCGTGGGGAGAAGCAGGCTCCATGGTGTTCTTTTCTTAGCTGTTTCTGCCCCTCCTGCCCCACAGCCGAGCCCCCCTTCCCTGGGTCGCAGGAGCTGGAGCTCCTCTGGATCCCCCTTCCTGCAGCACCGGTACAGAGCTCTGTGCACCCGGGACACAGTGGGGGCTGTACAAACACACAACCCATGGGTTTAAATTTAGTTCCCAGCATGGCTGCTGGTGCTGTCCCAGCTCCCGAGGCAGCAGAAGGGCCCCTGCAGCTGTTGCTTCTTTACCCGGAGCATTGGGAGGGTGAGTGCTTCGCATGCCACTGCCCCGGCTGGGTGGGAACAGGCTGCCCAGCGCTGCCCCTAAAAGCAGTGTGTTAGTCCCCGGCCACCTCTTGCTCCAGCTCTCCATGCCCAAACTGGGGAGCTGGGCTGCATGATGCAAAGCTTGCTGAAGCACATTATGGAAGGTGAGATAAGAGAATCCCAGACTGGTTTGGGTTGGAAGGGACCTTAAAGCTCATCCATCTCCAAGCCCCTGCCACGGGCAGGGGCACCTTGCACTAGGGCAGGTCACTCCAAGTCCTGTCCAACCAGGGGTGGGGGCCTTGAACACTGTTAGGGCTGGGGGCAGTGTACCTGAAAGGGGCCACAAGAATACTGGAGAGGGTCTCTTTATCAGGGACTGTAACACGGGGTGATGGGTTCAGACCGAAACAGGGGAAGTTCAGGCTGGATATGAGTGAACCCTTCACTGTGAGGGCGGTGAGGAGCTGACACAGCCGCGGCAGCAGCAACCCCCCCCTACGGAAACCCGCAGCCCCTCCGGTGCTCGGGACAGGGCGGGGCGTGGCCGCCGGGCGGGGCTGAGCCTGCCCTAGGCTCTCCCCTCAGCTGCCTCGCGAAGCGGGGCCGAGCCGAGCAGTTGAGCATAGCCGAGCTGAACCGAATCTAGCCGAGCATAGCCGAACCCAGCCAAGCATAGCCGAACCCAGCCAAGCATAGCCGAGCTGAGCCGAACCCGGCCGAGCTGAGCCGAACTCAGCCGAGGCAAGCGGGAAGGGACGGTTGTCCTGAACTCGCTCCGTTCCTGTTCCCGGCCCCGCCCCCGCCTCGCCGCCTCTCGGCCACGCCGGGACCAGCTGCGGTGCCGGGCGGATTCAGCCCGGGAGAGAGTCCGGTCCGCCCTGGGATGAATCTTGAGGTGGCGGTGTGTGTGTGGGGGGTGTCCATGTGTTCGAAAAGCGGATCCGCGTCCGGCATGCAGGAAAACCACAGCACGTGAGATCCGGGGGCTATTCAGGCTGGGGCGCTCGGGGCCTGTTCCACACTTGCGGCACGCCAATGCCGGCTTCCTCGTTACACTGACACGCAAAAGGTACAAGTTAGTGCACTCCCGGTACAAGGATTGGTTGTAACCTACATGTAATATTTACTATATCATTCCGTCTAATCACAGTGCATGCTTAGAGGAGGGGTCTTCACCTGAGCCGGGTCCTTTTGACCTGTGGCTGTGATTTTTAATATTACAATGAAAGCAGTTCACTTTGGGACACTTTAATAGTTCTCTCCAAGTGATGCCGACAAAAGCATCATAAAGAACCTCGATAGTCAATGTAACTATTAAGTAGGTATTTGTTTATTAAGGCTGCGCCCATGGGGGATCGCTCCTCCTAACACGTGCACTCACTGTCCAGCTTGGCACAAATTTATGTTAGTGGATACACATGTTCATAAGATTTCTGAGAAGAGGAGGGGTCCTTGGAGCTCCACCACTCCTCCTTGAGCATGCGTAATGTCCCCTGGTGGTGGTGGATGGTGGTCGTGAGGGTGAAGGCACAAAGTCTTCCTCTAGGTTGAACTTTTTTACCCTTTCTCTTGGAATATGCGCAGTACTTTCATGGTAATCTTTATCTTTAGCACACAAGCCATCCCTACTGGCTTTGGCCTAGACAAGCAGTAACAAAGTTGCTTAATTAACTAAATGACCTTACAATTTTTATGCTTTTTCTTGAAGTTTCTTTGTCTTAGTATATAGCTGCTTTGTCTTAGTGAATTTCTATTATCAGTTTCAAAAATATTAGAAAACCTGGTTCCATCTTCTGCATTTAAAAGTTGGAGAATATGAACAATGATATTTTCACCCCAAAAATATATATTTAATATATATGACTCCATGTATGTATGTACACATACATGCACACACAAACTTTGTGGCTAACACCGTTCTGTTAAATACAATGCATCTTGTTTTATTTCATGTGATGAATTGCTTCAGCAGGGCAGCAGGGAACATTTTGTCATATCTACTGTTGTCTTCCAAAAGATCAGGTATCAGACATTGCTGTTTGTGCACATCAGCAGCATCTCTCATGGCAGAGATGAGACATGTCTGTATGACAGTGTATAAACATCTTTTATCATCTGTCCGCTGGGCATCAGTAAGACCCTTCCAGATCATTAGGTCCTAAGGCAAGCGGGCTTCAGCTATTAAACAGGGCTACTAGATACACATACCTTTATTTTCAGGTTAAGAAAGCAAAGTATCTAAGGACTAGATCCTGCAAACTTACTGCAACCTACCAATCTGCAGCACAGTGCTGTTTTACAGGACTACACTGTTAGATCAACAGTTGAATATTCTTTCCTATTGTCGTGGTTTGAGCCCTCACCCACGAAGTGACCCATTTGTGACTGGTCCAAAGGCTCCATGCATCCTTGGCATAGATTACCTCAGGAGAGGGTACTTCAAAGACCCAAAAGGGTACCGATGGGCTTTTGGTATTGCTGCTTTGGAGACAGAGGAAATTGATTAGCAGGAGCCACTCACCCTTTAATAGCCCCATATGGCCAGTGTGAAAGTCTAACGGAGGGTGGAGACTAACAGTAGACTATCATGGCCTGAACAAAGTTACACCATCCTTGAGTGCTGCCGTACTGGACATGCTAGAACTTCAGTATGAACTGGAGTCAAAGGCAGCCAAGTGGTACGCCATGACTGATACTGCCAATGCCTTTTTCTCAATTCCTCTGGCAGCAGAGTGCAGGCCACAGTTCGCTTTTACTTATAGAAGTATACTTCTACTTTTGAAGTGCTGAGGAGCTCTCTAAGGAAAAGTTTGCTGTATCATCTCCAAGTCTATACTGGATTGTTCAAAATGAGTGTCTGAGAGGCAACCTGGGGGACTGTCACCCTGCACTTACTGCAAATACCTTCAAATCCCCCATTTAGCAGTAATGATGTATTGTGTTATAAATGCTTTCAGCACAGAGTGAAATGGCATGGTAAATGCCGTTTATTACAATCAGTAAAAAACGTTGAATTTTAAATCCAAGCACTTACTGCAGTTTGGCAGATAATTCCATCCACCCAATAGGTTCTCTGATTCACGTTGTCCACTTGCAGGCCACATGCAAAGGTTTTAAGGATTGCCATTTAATTATATTAAGAAAACATGGGATTTTTTTTTTAGCATCCAAAGAACCTAAATTCTCTAGCTATTAATCAAAGTGCATCAGTGTTTGACAGGGATTAAAAATACCTTTAAAGGCTTAAGATCACCAAGACACACAAGGGAATTTGTTTTCCTAATTTAATGGCTGTCACACAGCTATTAGGTCATTTAAAAATACTGTTCCAGTATCTGCTGTGAGACTGGAGAGAAATCCCTTCTCTTTTCTTTTTTTGCTTAATCTCTCTGTTCCATATAAAGGTGGGGGTTTTGCCACAGCAAGAGTGCTTTTCAGCAGTTTATGTGGGTCCTTCACAGGTCTCACCTGAAACTTATGGGGGAGGGAAAATTATTTCTTCTTCATAATAGAAAAATGGTAAAATACAAGGTGGAGTTTGTATTGTTATTTAAAAGGACAAATAAAATTCAGGCAGAAAAAAAATACCGAACTCAACATAAGCCTGCAACAGACAAAGTCCTCTGCAAATTCAAGGACAGAACCCTGTAGTTAAACCCACTGAAGAAGTAGGTTGAATGTAACTGTAGAGTTAAACTGAAGATTAAAAGGCAGAGCTGGAAGTTAAATGAAAGCACTGGGAGGAACAAACTATCAACAATTCCCCTCCTCTTCCCATAACAGAATTGCAGTTTCCAGTACAGAAGTAAGTTGGAGTCTGTAACACCTATATGCTTGGCACTGCAACAAAAAGCAAAGTAAGACTACTTTTGTACCTTGTTTTCAGTGTCTTCATTGAGTACAGAAGTGCTTAATTCTTCAACAGAATCTTTGTGAAAGAAAATCACCACCATCAACCTTATTTTAGAAGTGGAGACCATGAAAGCTTTTGGAGAGTGGTTTCCATACAACACTGAGCTCCAGCAGTTTTACACAGCCAGAATTACTGAGCATAACGTGTGCAGAAAATACATCTTCATGATCAGAAGCTTACATAGATAAGAACAGATAATAAAATGCAAAGGTCCATAGGCAGAGCAGATAAGCTCAAGAGTCTCAACCTTAATTCACAGGTTGGAGAAATACATGGCCAAGGGATATTACATTGCTCTCCTAGTGTAATTATGATCCAGTTACCCATCCTTCATCTACACAAAAATAAATGTCTAGTCTTAATGCAAATAATGTTCATTTCATCAAGACACTAAGTACTACAGTCATCACTACAAATTTCATGTGAAATACCATGCATCCTGGCACATCCCAGCTCAGTACTGCTACAAGAGAGGCATGAGGAAAAGCCAGGCAGTTTGCAGATGCTTTCACCCAGAAAGGCAGTACAAGCTGATACTTTTCTATGATTTGCTTTGAACCCTGGAGTGTTGTCAAACATATAGCAAATTAGTGATCTATTCAAAATGTCTCCATTGGATGCCATTATGATTTTTGTCCAGTCTGAAATGACCATGACACTGGTAGTGGAAAACTACCACTGGTAGTTTGGAAAACTTTTACCAGAGGTGTGCTGTTAGCATTATTTTTAGGCACAAAATCAATACATTAAATTCAAACTGAAGTGCTTACTCTAGAACTAGCATTACAAATCCCACTGTCTAATTCACTTAGGAACACAAGCGATTTCATCTATACCTGTGTATTAAGCCACTGTGCTTACCTACTTGCTGTCATTTGATTGCCTGTTTTTAACTAACGCACAGTACAGAACCTCTGCCTTAACTGTACTAAAATCTACAATTCAGCAGCAGTGCAAGTCAGACATGTTTTGCTATGAAGAGCCCCACAACATTCCCCTCAAAATGTCTTTGATTCTTCACTCTTGCAACCCCCTTCTGACCATTCTCTCCCTTCAGGATTCAGAGCCTAAGCCAAGCACTGGGGAATCTGTGAGATCCACAGCTTATCTGAAGGGGAAGTCCCCTTCACACCTATAAACTACTGTCTCCACAACTTCTGGGAGTTTTCTTCTAACATCTTCCTCATAGTCCTTCTACCCTTGATTTTCCTGTCACTAGCTCCCTTTTTGCACTACAGCCCCACCATCTGAGAGGGAGGTGATGTTAACAGGTGATGATTAGCTAGACTTGACCAAGATTCAACTCGTAATGTTACTGCAGAATGGGATCCACTCACATTCAGTTCTCAAAACGCTAGGTTACAACACCAAAAGTCAAACTGGGAGTATAGAATAGAGCACGCAAAAGCAGTATTCATGGCTGCAGAAAAAATGGCATTTGAATACCAGTCATTGGGAAAGCATTTGTCAAAACGAGATATCCTTTTCCAGTTACCAATCTGAAAATGCTAATTATAATCTGCTAGGCAGTGTCAGCAGCAGTGACTTGGATGAATATATTGGAAAGGATGAAGAAATGTGAATCATTTGCTAAACAGGTATCCGATATTGGTACAAAAGACTTCTGAAACACAAGTTTCTTGCTGAGGGCCTCTTCATTATTTTCAAGACAGAAGCTGCTTGATGATCATGTGGAGAAAGCAATGAATTTCTCTGCATTTATGACACACATTAAAAACAAACTTGGAAGCAAGTAGTTTCAACAACACAGATGAAGTTCCTCTGTGATTCATTACTTCTCTGACAGGAATAGTGGATGAAACAGTTACAAAAAGCATTACAGCTTTTAGTGTGGGATTGGAGAACATGTTATGGTTGCATTCTGTTACTCCCTTCAAAGGAGGAGTCAAACACAGACCTATTTGCACTTAGGAAATGATGCCCTAAGAAACTGGCAAAGTTGCTCATATATCAGTTAATGAAAAAGAACATCTGTTCTTAGGCTCTGAAGCCTAAAGGGAGAGAATGGTCAGAAGAGGGTTGCAAGAGTGAAGAATCAAAGAACATCTGTTCTTTTTCAAGAAAGGAAAAGACAGGAAAGGAAAAGGCACTTTTAGGTAAAAGTATGATGATTTTCAATCTACAATCTACAAAGTTATCTTTCCTCGACTGCCACAGGCGCACACTGTCAGTTTAGGGTCATTTAAAGCCTTTGTAAAACTGGAGTGATGTCCACATCTGATAGGAAGTACTATTATCCTTTATTATTGCTATTAACTAGTGTTTTAAAATATTGTCTGCCACAAATAGGAGAAATTAACAGGAAATGTACTACAGCAATATATATACTAAAAAAAACCCCAACCCAAAACCAAACCAGAACAAAAAAACCCCAAAACACCCAATGCAGATACATGTACAAAATGAAATGCAAAGTCTTTGCAGAAGCACATATTTTAATTGTCAATACTGGAACCCCATGAAACCCTGAACAGTAAGTTGCTCTTGCACTATGCATGTCAAATTCAACACTGAGGATCCAGACAACTCCTCAAGAAAAGTAAGTAATTACAATTTAATACAATTTTTAAATACCACCTGAAAGTCACAGAAAAGTAACAAAAATAACGTATGTCTTGGTGCTGACCAGAACAGTGAAGACTTCGGGTTAAATGGGATGAAGTGCAATTACAATAAAGTTATAAACAAAGATGAGAGTGACTATATCTAATGCCTATTTGCTAAATATTTATAACAAGTGGGACAGCATATACTTGTAACTACCCCCACTTTTTAAATGCCCTTTGGTGACAGCTCTGAAACTGTGGACTACCTGAGAAGAAAACACTGATTCTGTGTAACCAAGCTTCCCCTAAGAATATGCTCCACTTACCTAATCTTCAGGATGACAGTAAGTTCTCTGGGGAGGCAGGGGGAAACCAAGAGTCCTGCACATTCTAGAATACCAACAACCTCACAATTAGTGTGCCAGTCCAAGTTAGCAATGTATAGAAGGCTAATTTAACAACTGAGCTGGAGGCAGTCCTGCTGCAGTCTTACAACACACATTTAGTTTACAAACAGTGAAACAGAAGCATGAGGAGAGATTTAAGAGGGAGAAACAAGGTCATACCATATGGCCTAGTGACTGATAACAAGGGACTGGATGGAGCAAACAGCTGTTCCTTTTCCTTCTACAAAGCATAAAAACTTTAATACTGCACATTAAGTGGCCTTCCACAGAACTGAACAGCTCAATCCATAATTAGGATCAAGAAGCTCAGCACAGGACTCTTAAACCTAAGCTGTTCTACGAGTATCTGCTTCAGCTTTTTATTGAATCAGCTTCAATGAACTTCATTTCCTATACCCCTCATGGCCCAAGAACTGGAAAAAAGTATCCAAAACCTCAAAAACATAAAGGGAAAAAAAAATCCTGCCTCACAGCAGTGACTATTTTGAAAATCCCTTCAGTAGCATGTGCCAAATAACTTTTTCCAGATATTTAATTATTTATTGTAAGGCTCAAAGACAAACTCAATGAGGCAATGAGATTGGGCATTATAAAATGTTCAATCTCAATTTACACAGATGTAAGATAACTTTCATTTGTCTTTCCACCAGTGCTGAGAAATCACAGTATTTTCCTATCAATGTTTAAGGAAGCAAGAATTAAGACAAGTCTTACTGAAGATTCCCACTTGAGATTCCCGCTAAAACACTTTGAGCACAAAGCAAAGGAAAAATACATAGAGGACAGAAAGTCAACAGAATGGTAATCTTACTTTAGAAGTGCCCACATTGGTACATACTTAAAGTTTTCAGCAATTATGGCATAAGGATAAAAAAAAAAAAAAAGGGGGTAAACCCCAGATTGGATTTAGATGCCTTATTTCCCAGGGGAAAGTCCAAAAGGGCTTTCAGAAGCTGCCTTTACTGAAACATAATTTCTATATTGCATGTCTAGTTTTGTGAACTTTTCCAAAGGCTCCTTGTCTAGAATCTGGTTGGCCAGGATATGGCCTCTGGATATTTCAGGCACGTAAAATACCTTTGGGACCTCCCTAGCATCTGTTTGGCCTTTTCCACTGATGAAAGAAACCAAACTTTGATTATATCCACTCTTCAAGACGTGCATTCTTAAACTATTTTTTGAGAGCAGTTCTCACATGAGCGTAGGTGGTATAAACTTAGAATCTTACAGAACTTTTTCCTCACTTAGAAATCAAAACCCAATTTAAAACTGTAGGATCATAGAAACATCTATTCACTTTTGAAGCTACCAGGATATGAAATATTCCAAACAATAGCAAAGCAGACATGTAAAAGCAAAACGTCAAGTTCCCACAGGCTGTGCCTTCAACATTCTTTCTGATCTTTATCTCATCATTGATAGGGAGAGTTCAACAAGCACTCAGCATTCAGCATACCTGCTCCAACTTCTTGTTCTTCTTCAATGTTGTTTTTGATACTGTCATATTCTTCATCAATTGCCTGGTTGCCACACATTTGAGTCAGAATTCTCCGTGCTCTCTGAGCGTGGCCTTTCTGGATGAGCCAGCAGGCACTTTCAGGAAGGAGCAGGAATCCAAAAAGCTGCGTAACTGCGGGAACAGCAGAGAGGCCCTGCAGGTACCTGGAAATCAGACGAACCCCGCACTCGCCGCGCCGTGCCGAACGGCAAGGAGGGAGGGAGAGGGCAGGAGCGCGCCGGGAGGAAGGAGGAGCGGAGCACGGCCGCACGGCCCGGAGCGCTTCTGCCCCCGGCAGCGCGGCAGCAGCGTATGCCGAGGGCCGCGTCTCAGAGCGCAGCGAGGGAGCCGCTCCGCCGCGCACGAAACCCGGACCCAGAGGCAGAGCACCTACGAATGATGTAGCGCCGGACGCACCGCGACCTTGCGGCGCGCGGCATGGGAGAAGCGGTGCCTCATCCGCCCGCCCCTTCTGTCCCGAGCACGAGCTGCGCCCTGCGCCGGGCCCTCCCCGCCAGACGGAGTCTATTGTGAGCCCGGCGAGGCGGCAGCAGCTCTGCGGTACCGCTGCGCCCGGGAGTGCAGCTTGGAACTCAGATTTGCGGGGGGTTTAAGCTTAATTTGTGTGTAAAGGCATTTTACGGGTAGTGCAAGCGTAAGCACGGGGCACGTGAGGATGGGCTTCTGGACACTGCAGCTCTCCCGGCTCTGCACTGAGCTACAGAGAGCTGAGAACTTCTCCCTGTGTCAATACACTTCAGGTTTTCAGTCATACAAAGAATGTTTTATACCTCTAATAAAACCCCCCAGTAGTGTTATACCAGTCAATAAATAACACAGTCAAAAGGACTCTGAGGCCATGCTAAGCCTCTCTTGTGCAGCCCAGACTCATCCGAGTCAGAAGTGCTAGTACTGAACTTTACAGTAAAGCTGGATTTCATCTGACATCCCTTGTGAACATCAGAGCTGGACAAAGCACTGTGTCAGAGCAAAGCTGACTCCATGGCAGCACATGGGAATAGGTCTTCCTTTGGGGGACCCCAAAATTGCTTTGGGTTCAGTAGTGAATTCAGGGGGTCAGAGGGGGTGGACCCTCCAAAAGTGGCAGCCCAATAAAGGGGCACCCCAAAATTATGCTGCCACCCAAAGGGCCCTGGAGGCACCCAAAGCAATTGTGGTGCCCCCAAAATCCTGGGGTAACCCCAAATCTCCTTGAAGCAGCACACGACCAGGCAGGACCCCCAAATTCAGGGTCTGGGGCAGCCCAAAAGTGACCTACACCCCACTATCACCATGGGCCCCCCCAAATGAACCTAGGGGACCCAAAATCCTGGAAAGGCCCCACCAAACAGCCCCACCCCCAACTGGGGATGCCCCCCAAAAGCTGCTCCCCCCCCCCCCAGCCACCCAGCCCCAAATTTCATAGAATCATAGAATAGTCAGGGTTGGAAAGGACCCTCAGATCACCCAGTTCCAGCCTCCTGCCATGGGCAGGGACACCTCTCACTAAACCATGCCACCCAAGGCTATGTCCAACCCAGCCTTGAACACCACCAGGGATGGAGCATTCACAACTTCCCTGGGCAACCATTCCAGTGTCTCACCACCCTCACAGTACAGAATTTCTTCCTTATATCCAAATTTCTCCTTGTTGACCCCAAATCACATCCCATGGGGCACCCCAACCCCCCCTTCCCACGCACCCAATATCAGGGAGCCTGGGGGAGCAGCCCCAGAGGGTGTTCCCCCCAAATGAGCACCAGGTTGTGTGGGGGATGAGCAGGAGCACCTGTGGCAGGGGCTGGGAGCCCTGGGGTATTGAAACCCCAGCAGTATCTGGGGCCTATATTGGTCTGTACTGGTGCAAACTGGTCCGTACTGCTCCATACTGGGATGTGTAAATTTGCCAACAATACCAAGTTGAGTGAGAGTGTTGATCTGGTTTCTGCTTGGTTTCTGACACTGCTCAGGTGGAACTTTGACATCACATAGTGCTTCCCACACTGCTGCTGCTGCTTCCTCTACCTCCGAGGGAGAATCTACATATTGGTACATTTTCACATTCTGAGGAAGTTCAGTAACTGCAGCATGAGCAACTCGGGGTGCAGTTTGGTAAAAGTTTGCTGTAGACCTTACTAAGTAAAAGCACATTTTTCTTTACCCTCCTCTTGCAAGGGAGCCATATAAAGAACATCTCCTTTCACCTAATGCTGCCAACCAGGGGTGTGCAGCTGCTTGCAAAGTCTCTGTAAGTTTGCAATGTTTGGTGCAGCAGCTCTCAAGGACATGCGTTGGCATTTGAACACCAGCAGTCAATTGTTAATCACCTTCAACCAGGTTGGTGACTCACCAAACTGGTGAGTTCCATGGGGAGTGAGTTCTGGAAATGAGTTTTTGCTTTTCCAAATCAGCTGTGACTTCAGAGATTCCCTTTTGTGCTGCTGCAGACACTAGGGATTGTGGTACGTTGATGATCTTTGAATCACATCTCTAGCGGGTTTGCAGTGAGCATGGGAGGGAGCTGAGTACCCTTCCAGCGCCAGGGCTACAATCCCAGGATGAGATGCCTCAATTAAGCAGGCTGAATCTCTTCCTTCAGCAGGGGTAAAGGAGATGCCAGCCTGTCCTGTCCTAGCTCTCCTGTTTGCTGATGTGACAAGAAACAGGCTGCCCACAGAAGTGGTTGGATAACCATCCCTGGAGGTACATAAAACACATGGAGATGTGGTACTTGTGGATATGGCTCAGTGGTGGACTTGTCTGTTTGGTTAATGGTTGGATTCGATGTCCTTAAGGGTCTTTTCCAACCTAAATGGTCCTACAGACCTAAGAAGAGCTGATGTTCAGACCAACCTGTCTCATCAGAGAAATGACACTGCAGGAAGGCAGTGTGTTTCCCAGCTGAAGGAGGGAACATCAGTGCTTGCTTCGGGCTGTTTCCCATGGGGTTCCCCTGGAGCCCCAGGGAGTACTGGAGGGAGCTCAGCGGGCACAGGCAGAGCCACCTTGGGCTGGGCCTCTGCTGCTGAGCCGGGCCGGGCTCCTGGGAGGCAGATAGATGGTGGCAAGGGGGCAGTGCTGCAGAGAGACAGCTGTGCCCAGGAGCAGGGCTGGGGCACTGCCTGCAGGCACCCAGGGGAGACCTATGAGCCTCAGAGAGCTTAAAGGCCCCTGGCAGTGGAGGATGCTGAGAGCTCCCTGCAGGAGAAACCTTCCCAGCCCTGTGTATGGTAAGGCTCTGCGTACAGGGCAATGCAGCTGCAGTTCCTGGAGGGATCTCCTCAAGCTGCTGCCTCGAACAGTCTATGGGATCTGTCAGGAGGACTTTCTTGGTTTCTCTGTGTAGATAAGGAGGAGGAAGTGCTGCAGAGCAGGGCTTCCCTCTGCACCATGCAAGGGACAGGACAAGGCAGGTCCCTTGTTCCAGGCTGGCTGCAGGGTGTGAATGTGGGTGTGCAGCCAGGGATGCCCAGCACTGTCCTTGCCAGCAGGGTCCCTGCAGCCCAGGGGCTGTGTGCCAGGGCAGGGACTCTGCCGCCTGCCAGGGTCAGCACTCAGCCTGCCCGGGAGCTCCCAGGTGTGCTGAGGGAGAAGCTGGGAAGGAAGGAAGAATCCCAGGCAGGGAAAGGAAGTGCTGGGCGGGTGACGCTGTTCCAGTCACTCTGAGCACGTTTGCAGAGAGTCCTTTTGAAAGACAGAAACATGTTTTACCTTGGAAGGAAGGATCCTGAGCTCTGATGTTTTTCACTCTTGCTGGGCAGGTTGGGCAGTGGGAGCCGGGAATTTACTCTCTGCTTTAGAGAAGTCACCGAGGGTCTTGTAAGGACTTGTGTGAGCTGCTCCTGAGCTCCCACACAGGCAGAGATGACCCTAGGCAGAGCTCTGCTGCCAGGAGTGGTGTGCAGGGCAGAGCTGAGCACACAGCACATGGGATGGGCCCTGGGAGCACTGAGAGGGAGCAGAGGTGCGCACAGAGCAGCAGCTCCAGGCAGCAGATATGTGGGCAGGGAGTGGGCGAAAGCGCAGCCCGGCCCTAGGGAGGGTTCATTTAAGCAGCTCTTTTGGTGTCTGGCACTGCGGGAGGCTGCTGGTCATGGTCTGCTGTGCACAGTCCTTTGCTTCTCTCCGTGAGAGCTCTCTGATCTGCCCTTTGAAACCATGCACCCTGCTCTCAGCACAGGACTAATGTTTGTGGGGGTTCTTTGGATCAAATTCTGTATGATGGCAACTAGCAGACAGTGGAAATGTAAGCACAGGGCAAATGGGAAAAGACTGATAGACACAGCAGCAATCCTGGCTCTACACTGAGCTACAAAGAGCTGAGGTATTTTCCCTGTTTCAATACTTCTCAGATTTTCAGTCATACAACCTAAACCGCTCACAAGCGTCCTGATGCCAAGTCTGTAGAACACGAATAATTGGCCTCTGCTCCCACAGACGAAGAGCCAGGACTGAGTGGTGCTGCTGTACCTCTTCTGCACACAGTAAGCTTTGCAACAGTGCCACATCCATAGCAGTCGCTCCTTGCTTTCTTATCTGAAAGGCTATTAGAATACACCTCTGGTGCCCGCTCCTAGGCGTCCTGATGCTGATTCTGTAGTGCAGGAATGACTGGCCTCTGCTCCAAAAGACAAAGAGCCAGGACTGAAAGGTGCTGCTGGACCCCTTCTGCACACAGTCAGCTTTGCAAAGGTGCCACCGGACCTCTTCTGCACACAGTCAGCTTTGCATTGGTGCCAACTCAACTGCATTCGCTCCTTGCTTTCTCATCTGAAAGTACAATTCAGTATATCTGTGGTGACCGCTCCCAGCCATCCTGAAGCAAAGTAGCGTACAAATGATTGCCCTCTGCTCCAACAGACGAAGAGCCAGGACAGAAAGATGCTGCTGGACCTCTTCTGCACACATTCAGCTTTGCAACGGTGCCACCTCCACTGCAGTCGCTCCTTGCTTTCTCATCTGAAAGTCCATTCGAGTACATCTGTGGTGCCCGAAACCCAGCTGTCCTAAAGCCGAGTTTGCAGTGCACAAATAATTGGCCTCTGCTCTCACAGATGAAGAGCCAGGACTGAATGGTGCTGCTGGACCTCTTCTGCACACAGAAAGCTTTGCAACAGAGCCACCTCCATTGCAGTCGCTCCTTGCTTTCTCATCTGAAAGTTCATTTGAATACGTCTGTGGTGCCCTCTCACCGGCGTCCTGAAGCCGATTCCGTAGCGCACAAATGATTGCCCTCTGCTCCCACAGATGAAGAGCCAGGACGGAATCGTGCTGCTGGACCACTTCTGCAATCAGTCAGCTTTGCAACGGTGCCACCTCCATTGCAATCAATCCCTGCTTTCTTATCTGAAAGTCCCGTTGAATATATGTGTTGTGCCCGCACCCAGCCATCCTGAAGCTGATTCTGTGCTGCACAAATGATTGGCCTCTGCTCCCACAGACGAAGAGCCAGGACTGAAAGGTGCTGCTGGACCTCTTCTGCACAAAGTGAGCTTTGCAACGGTGCCACCTCCATTGCAGTTGCTCCTTGCTTTCTTATCTGAAAGTTCATTTGAATACGTCTGTGGTGCCCGCTCCCAGCCATCATGAAGACAAATATGTAGTGCATGAGTGATTGCCCTCTGCTCCCACAGACGAAGAGAAAGGAGTGAAAGGTGCTGTTTGGCCTCTCCTGCACACAGTAAGCTTTGCAACGGTGCCACCTCCACTGCAGTCACTCCTTGCTTTCTCATCTGAGAGTTCATTTGAATACGTCTGTGGTGCCCTCTCACCGGCGTCCTGAAGGCAAATATGTAGTGTAGGAATGATTGGCCTCTGCTCCCACAGACGAAGAGCCAGGATTGAAAGGTGCTGCTGGACCTCTTCTGCACACAGGAAGCTTTGCAATGGTGCCACCCCCATTGCTGTCGCTCCTTGCTTTCTTATCTGAAAGTACATTTGATTACATCTGTGGTGCCCGCTCCCAGCCGTCCTGAAGCCAATGCTGTAGTGCACGAATGATTGGCCTCTGCTTCCACAGATGAAGAGCCAGGACTGAAAGGTGCTGCTGGACCTCTTCTGCACACAGGAAGCTTTGCAACGGTGCCACCTCCATTGCAGTCGCTCCTTGCTTTCTTATCTGAAAGGCCATTAGAATACACCTCCGGTGCTCGCTCCCAGGTGTCGTGAAGCCGATTCTGTAGTGCAGGAATGATTGGCCTCTGCTCCAAAAGACAAAGGGCCAGGACTGAAAGGTGCTGCTGGACCCCTTCTGCACACAGTAAGCTTTGCAATGGTGCCACCTCCATTGCAGTCGCTCCTTGCTTTCTCATCTGAAATTCCCTTTGAATACACCATTGCTGCCCTCCCCCAGCCGTCCTGAAGCCGAGTATGTAGTGCAGGAATGACTGGCCTCTGCTCCCACAAATGAAGAACCAGGACTGAAAGGTGCAGCTGGACCTCTTCTGCACATAAGTAAGCTTTGCAACAGCTCTACCTCCATTGCTGTCGCTCCTTGCTTTCCTAAGTGAAAATCCCTTTAAATACACCTGTGGTGCCTGCTACTAGCCATCCTGAAGCCGAGTATGTAGTGCAGGAATGATTGGCCTCTACTCTGACAGACGAAGAGGCAGGACTGAAAAATGCTACTGGACCTCTTCTGCGCACAATTAGCTTTGCAACCGTGCCACCTCCATTGCTGTCACCCCTTGCTTTCTTATCTTAAAGTCCATTCGAATACAGCTGTGGTGCCCACTCCCAGCCATCCTGAAGGCAAATATGTAGTGCACGACTCATTGTCCTCTGCTACCAGAGACATAGAGCCAGGACTGAAAGATGGTGCTGGACCTCTTCTGCAGACAGTAAGCTTTGTAACGGTGCCACCGCCATTGCAGTCAGTCCTAGCTTTCTTATCTCATAGTCCATTTGAATATATCTGGGGTGCCCTCTTCCAGGCGTCCTGAATCCGATTCTGTAGTGCAGGAATGATTTGCCTCTGCTGCCACAGACGAAGAGCCAGGACTGAAAGGTGCTGCTGGACCTCTTCTGCACACAGGAGGCTTTGCTACGGTGCCACCTCCATGGCAGTCGCTCCTTGCTTTCTCATCTGAAATTCCATTTGAATACACCATTGGTGCCCGCTTCCAGGCGTCCTGATGCTGAGTATGTAGTGCATGAATGATTGGCCTCTGCTCTGACAGACGAAGAGCCAGGACTGAAAGGTGCTGCTGGACCTCTTCTGCACACAGTAGGCTTTGCAACCGTGCCACGTCCATTGCTGTCAATCCTTGCTTTCTTATCTGAAATTCCATTTGAATACACCATTGGTGCCCGCTTCCAGGCGTCCTGATGCTGAGTATGTAGTGCATGAATGATTGGCCTCTGCTCCCACAGACGAAGAGCCAGGACTGAAAGGTGCTGCTGGACCTCTTCTGCACACAGTAAGCTTTGCAACCGTGCCACCTCCATTGCAGTCGCTCCTTGGTTTCTCTCCTGAAATTCCATTGGTATACATCTGTGGTGCCTACTCAAAGCTGTCCTGAAGCTGATTCTGTAGTGAACGAATGATTGACCTCTGCTCCCACAGACAAAGAGCCAGGACTGAAAGGTGTTGCTGGACCTCTTCTGCACACAGGAAGCTTTTCAACGGTGCCACCTCCATTGCAGTCGCTCCTTGCTTTCTTATCTGTAAGGCCATTTGAATACACCATTACTGCCGGCCCCCAGCCATCCTGAAGCAGAGTATGTAGTGCAGGAATGATTGGCCTCTACTCCCACAGACCAAGAGCCAGGACTGAATGGTGCTGCTGGACCTCTATTGCACGCAGTAGGGTTTGGAACGCTGCCACCTCCATTGCAGTAGCTCGTTGCTTTCTGATCTGTAAGTCTATTTGAATACATCATTGGTGCCCGCTCCCAGCCATCCTGAAGCTGAGTATGTAGTGCAGGAATGATTGGCCTCTGCTCCCACAGACCAAGAGCCATGACTGAAAGGTGGTGCTGGACCTCTACTGCACACAGGAAGCATTGCAATGCTGCCACCTTCAAGGCAGACGCTCCTTGCTTTCTCATCTGAAAGTCCATTTGAATCCACCTGTGGTGCCTGCTCCCAGCCATCCTGAAGCCGATTCTGTGGTGCACGAATAGTTGGCCTCTTCTCCCACAGACCAAGAGTCAGGACTGAAAGATGCTTCTCGACCTCTTCTGCAGACTGTGAACTTTGTAACGGTGCTACCTGCATTACATTCACTCCTTCATTTCTCATCAGAAAGTCCATTCCTGTTTCACTTCGGTGGTGCCCTCTCCCGGCTGTAAAGCATCTCCGTTTAAAGAGGACGCATAATTGGCCTCTGCTCCCACAGAAAAAGAGGCAGGACTGAGAGATGCTGTTGTATCTCTTCTGCACCCAGCATCTTTTTGAAAGGTGCCACTTCCATTCCTGCTACTCCTTCCTTTCTCCTCTGAAAGTCCATTAGATTGCATCTGTGTTGCCCGTGCCCGGCCACCCTGAATCTGAGTTTGTAGTGCACGAATGATTGGCCTCTGCTCCCACAGACGAAGAGCTAGGACTGAAAGGTGTTGCTGGACCTCTTCTGCACACAGTAAGCTTTGCAACGGTGCCACTTGCATTGCTGTCACCCCTTGTGTTCTCATCTAAACTCAATTTGAGTGCATTTCTGATGCTCGATCCCAGCCCTCCTGAAACCGACTTTGTAGTGCTGGAATGATTGGCCTCTGCTCCCACAGACCAAGAGCCAGGACTAAAAGATGCTGCTGGACCTCTTCTGCACACAGTAAGCTTTGCTGCGGTGCCACTTCTATTCTTGTCACTCCTTTTTCTCTTCTAAATTCTGTTTGAGTCCATCTGTGGTGCCCGCTCCCAGCAGTCCTGAAGCCGATTCTGTAGTGCACGAATGATTGGCCTCTGCTCCCACAGACGAGGAGCCAGGACTGAAAGGTGCTGCGGGACTTCTCCGCACAGCAACTTTTTGAAGGGTGGCACTAGTATTGCTGGCGCTCCTTGCTTTCTCATCTGAAAGTCAATTTGATTATATCTCTGGTGCCCTCTCCTGGCCAGCATGAAGCCAACTTTGTAATGCACGAATGATTGGCTTCTGCTCCCACAAATGAGGAGACAGGACTGAAAGACGCTGCTGGGCTTCATCTGCGCACAGCACCTTTCAGACATTGCCTGCTCTTTGCTTTTTCATCTGAAAGTCCATTTGATCATACCTCTGGTGCCCCTCCCGGCCGTCGTGAAGCCAACTTGGTAATGCACGAATGATTTGCCGTTGCTCCCACAGATGAGGAGCCAGGACTGAAAGGTGCTGCTGGACCTCTTCTGCACACAGCAACGTTTTGAACGGTGCCACTAGTATTGCTGTCACTCCTTGCTTTCTCATCTGAAAGTCCATTTGATTATATCTCTGGTGCCCATCCCGGCCGTCGTGAAGCCAATTTTGTAATGCACGAATGATTGGCCTCTGCTCCCAGAGATGAGGAGCCAGGACTGAAGGGTGCTGCTGGACCTCTTCTCCGCACAGCAACTTTCTGAATGGTTAAGCTAGTATTGCAGTCATTCTTTGTGACTTCTGAACTTCTGAAAGTTCTTTGGAGTACATATGTGGGTCGCGCTCCTGGCCATTCTGAAGCTGTTTGTCATGCACGAATGATTGGCCTCTGCTCATGCAGATGAATAGCAGTGTCGGAAAGGTGCTGCTGCATCTCTTCAGCAGACTGTAAGCTTTGCAGTGGTGCCAGCTACATTGCAGGTGCTTCTTGTTCTCTTGTCTAAAATGCCACTTGAGTACATCTGTGGTGCCATCTAACAGCTTTCCTGAAGCTGAGTTGTGTTGCACGAATGATTGGCCTCTGCTCCCAGAGTTGAGGAGCCAGGACTGAAGGGTGCTGCTGGACCTCTTCTCCGCACAGCAGCTTTTAGAGCTGTGCCACTAGTATTGCCGTCACTCCTTGCTTTCTCATCTGAAAGTCCATTTCAGTACATCTGTGGTGCCTGCTAACAGCTTTCCTGAAGCCGAGTTTTGATACACGAATAATTTGAAGTTGCTCCCACAACTGAGGAGCCAGGACTGAAAGGTGCTGCTGGGCTTCATCTGCGCACAGCACCTTATCGAACGGTGCCATTTGCATTCTTGTCACTCATTGCCTTCTTATCTGAAAGACCACTTGATTACATCTGTGGGGCCCTCTTTTGGCCTTCCTGTGGCCGAGTTTTAGAGCAAGAATGATTGTCCTCTGTTCCAATAGACGAAGAGCTAGGAATGAAGGGTGCAGCTGGACCTCTTCTGCGCACAGTAGCTTTTCAATCGGTGCCACTAGTATTCCTGCCACTCCTTGCGTTCTCATCTGAAAGTCCATTGGAGTACATGTGTGGGTTGCGCACCTGGCCATTTTGAAGCTGTTTGTCATGCACCAATGATTGGTCTCTTCTCACACAGATGAATAGCAGTGTTGGAAAGGTGCTGCTGCCTCTCTTCAGCTGACTGTAAGCTTTGCAGTGGTGCCACCTGCAATGCAGGCACTTCTTGTTCTATTATCTAAAAGGCCACTTGAATACATTTGTGGTGCCGTCTAACAGCTTTTCTGAAGCCGAGTTGTGATGCACGAATGATTTGCCTCTGCTCCCACAGATGAAGAGCCAGGACTGAAAGATGCTGCTGGACCTCTTCTCCGCACAGTAACTTTTCGAACGGTGCCACAGGTATTCCTGGCACTCCTTTCTCATCTGAAAGTCGATTTCAGTACATCTGGGTTGCCTGCTATCAGCTTTCCTGAAGCTGAGTTCTAATGCACGAATGATTGGCCTCTGCTTCCACAACTGAGGAGCCAGGACTGAAAGGTGCTGCTGGGTTTCATTTGCGCACCACACCTTTCGAACGGTACCACTAGCATTGCTGTCACTCCTTACTTTCTCATCTGAAAGTCCATTTAATTATATCGCTGGTGCCCCTCCCGGCAGTCCTGAAGCCAACTTGGTAATGCACGAATGATTTCCCTCTGCTCCCACAGATGAAGAGCCAGGACTGAAGGTTGCTGCTGGACCTCTTCTGCACACAGCAACTTTTTGAACGGTGAAACTAGTATTGCTGTCACTCCTTGCTTTCTCATCTGAAAGTCAATTTGATTATATCGCTGGTGCCCCTCCTGGCCGTCGTGAAGCCAACTTGGTAATGCACAAATGATTTGCCTCTGCTCCCACAGATGAGGAGCCAGGACTGAATGGTGCTGAACCTCTTCTCCGCACAGCAATTTTTTGAACGGTGCCACAAGTATTGCTGGCACTCCTTTCTCATCTGAAAGTCCATTTCAGTACATCTGTGGTGCCTGCTAACAGCTTTCCTGAAGCTGAGTTCTAATGCACGAATGATTGGCCTCTGCTCCCACAACTGAGGAGCCAGGACTGAAAGGTGCTGCTGGGTTTCATCTGTGCACAGCTCCTTTTGAACGGTGCCACTTGCATTGCTGGCACTCCTTGCTTTCTCATCTGAAAGTCCATTTGATTATATCCCTGGTGCCCATCCCGGCCATTGTGAAGCCAACTTGGTAATGCACGAATGATTTGCCTCTGCTCCCAGAGATTAGGAGCCAGGACTGAAGGGTGCTGCTGGACCTCTTCTCCACACACCATCTTTTAGAGTGGTGCCACTAGTATTGCCGTCACTCCTTGCGTTCTCATCTGAAAGTCCAGTTGAGTACCTATGTGGATCACGCTCCTGGCCATTCTGAAGCTGTTTGTCATGCACGAATGATTGGCCTCTGCTCATGCAGACGAATAGCAGCGTCGGAAATATGCTGCTGCCTCTCTTCAGCAGACTGTAAGCTTTGCAGTGTTGCCAGCTACATTGCAGGTGCTTCTTGTTCTCTCATCTGAAAGTCTAGTTGAGTACATCTGTGGTGCCTGCTAACAGCTTTCCTGAAGCTGAGTTGTGATGCATGAATGATTGGCCTCTGCTCCCAGAGCTGAAGAGCCAGGACTCAAGGCTGCTGCTGGACTTCTTCTCCACACAGCATCTTTTAGAACAGTGCCACTAGTATTGATGTCACTCCTTGTGTTCTCATCTGAATGTCAATTTGATTATATCTCTGGTGCCCCCTCCCGGCCATCATTAAGCCAACTTTGTAATGCATGAATGATTTGCCTCTGCTCCCACAGATGAAGAGCCAGGACTATCAGATGCTGCTGGACCTCTTTTGCACACAGCCAGCTTTGCAATGGTGCACAGCAACTTCTTGAACGGTGCCAGAAGTATTGCTGGCACTCCTTGCTTTCTCATCTGAAAGACCAGTTGATGACATCTGTGTTTCCCTCTCCTGGCTGTCCTGTAGCCGAGTTTTAAAGCAAGAATGATTGTCCTCTGTTCCCTCAAACGAAGAGCCAGGAATGAAAGGTGATGCTGGACCTCCTCTAAACACAGTAACTTTTCGAGCGGTGCCACTAGTATTGCTGCCACTTCTTGCGTTCTCATCTGAAAGTCCATTGGAGTACACATACGTGGGTCGCCCTCCTGGCTATTTTGAAGCTGTTTGTTATGCACAAATGATTGGTCTCTTCTCACGCAGACGAATAGCAGTGTCGGAAAGGTGCTGCTGCTCTCTTCAGCTGGCTGTAATCTTTGCAGTGGTGCCACCTGCTGCAATTGAGAGATGGGACAGAGCTTGATGCAAGCAATGTGTCACTTTATTAAGAGTCTTCATGCACTTATATATATTTCTTTTAACACACTGATTGGATATTTCAAAATGCGCGCTACTGATACAGTGGTTTCTACTTGGCTTCTAGCTAATACAAAAAGCCTTCTGTAACTTTCCACTAACAGTGGGTCTCTGTTGCACAATCAGGGGGTTTCCATCCATGCGGCCTGTAAGTCTCCAGCCAGCACTGCCCACTCCCCTGACTCAGACACATCCCTTCTGGTTTCCATAACAACCACCATGGCTTAAGAGTCTGCAGTTTCATATTTCCTTGCTTCTTCTCCAAAGGCCTGTAACCCAGGAGTTCCAGCATATCCCCCTTTATCAGTTGAACAGTATGGCTTCTGCCTTAGGGCCTGGCCCTTCCGCCACCTACATTGCAGGTGCTTCTTGTTCTCTCATCTAAAAGGCCACTTGAGTACATCTGTAGTGCTGTCTAACAGCTTTCCTGAAGCCGAGTTGTGATGCACGAATGATTTGCCTCTGCTCCCACAGATGAAGAGCCAGGACTGAAGGGTTCTGCTGGACCTCTTCTCCGCACAGCAGCTTCTCGAATGGCGCTACTAGTATTGCTATCACTCCTTGCTTTCTCATCTGAAAGTCCATTTCAGTACATCTGTGGTGCCTGCTAACAGCTTTCCTGAAGCTGAGTTTTGGTACACGAATGATTGGCTTCTGCTCCCCCAAATGAGGAGCCAGGACTGAAAGGTGCTGCTGGGTTTCATCTGTGCACAGCACCTTTTCGAATGGTGCCACTTGCATTGCTGGCACTCCTTGCTTTCTCATCTGAAAGTCAATTTGATTACATCTGTGGTGCCCTCTCCAGGCCGTCCTGAAGCCTTTTTAATGCATGAATTATTGGCCTCTGCTCACGCAGATGAAGAACCAGGACTGAAAGATGCTGCTGGACCTCTTCTGCACACAACAATGTTTCAAATGGTGCCACTAGTATTGCTGTCACTCCTTGCTTTCTCATCTGAAAGTCAATTTGATTATATGTCTGGTGCCCGCTCCCCACCGTCCTGAAGCCAACTTCGTAATGCATGAATGATTTGCCTCTGCTCCCACAGATGAAGAGCCAGGACTGACAGATGCTGCTGGACCTCTTCTGCACACAGTCAGCTTTGCAATGGTGCCACCTACATTACAGTTGGTCCTTGCTTCCTCATCTCAAAGTCCATTCGAATACATCTGTGGTGCCCGCTCCCAGCTGTCCTGAAGCTGAGTATGTAGCGCGGGAATGATTGGCCTCTGCTTCCACAGACCAAGAGCCAGGACTGAAAGGTGCTGCTGGACCTCTTCTGCACACAGGAAGCTTTTCAACAGTGCCACCTCCATTGCAGTTGCTCCTTGCTTTCTTATCTGTAAGTCCATTTGAACACACCATTGGTGCCCGCTCCCAGCCATCCTGAAGCTGAGTATGTAGTGCACGAATGATTGGCCTCTGCTCCCACAGACGAGGAGCCAGGACTGAAAGGTGCTGCGGGACCTCTTCTGCACACAGAAGCCTGAACCCCAGCTCCTTTGCCCCAGAGTCTCAGCCTCAGAGTCTCAGCTGCAGAGTATCAGCCACAGTCTCAGTTCAGAATATGGGCCCTTGAGTCTTAGCCACAGAGTCTGAGCTACAGAATCTCAGCTCAAGTGTCAGGCCCAGAGTCTGAATCCCTGAGTCTTAGACATAAAGTCTCAGCAGAAGCCTTAGCCACAGAGTCTGGGGCTGAATGTATGATCTCCAAAGTTTGAGTCCCCGAGTCTAAGGAATTGTTTCATGCACAGAATCTCAGGCGCACAGTCTCAGCTACAGTCTGAGTGTGAGTATCAGCTCTGAGGCCCAGAGTCTCAGCCACCATCTCAGCCATAGTGTCTAAATTAAAGAGTCGGTCACAGAGTCTGAGATTCAAAATCTGAGACCCAGAATCTGAGCTCCAGAGTCTCAGCCACAGTCTCAGCCCCAAAGCCTGAACCCCAGAGTCTTAGCCCCAGAGTCTCAGCCCCAGAGTCTCAGCCCCAGAGTCTCAGCTGTGGAGTATCAGCCACAGTGCCAGCTCAGACTATGAGCACTGGAGTCTTAACCACAGAATCTGAGCCACAGAGTCTTAGCTGCAGTCTCTGCCCCAAAATCTGAATCCCAGAGTCTTAGCCACAGTCTCAGCTACAGTCTCAGCCCTAAAGCCTGAATCCCAGAGTCGTAGCCACAGTCTCAGCCCTAAAGGCTGAATTCCATAGTCTTATCTATAGAGTCTCAGCAACATTCTCAACCTCACATTCTGAGTCTGAGAGTATTTGTTCCAAAGTCTCAGGCCCAGAGCCTCAGACCCTGTCTCAGCCACAGTTTCAGACAGTCTCAGCTGTAGTCTTAGCCACAGAGTCTGAGTCCCAGGTTCTCAGCACCAGCCTGAGCCCTTGAGTCACAGTCCCTGTGTGTCAGCTTCAAAGTCTGAATCTCTGAGTCTCAATCATCTCAGCCAGAGAAACACAAGCAGAAAAATAAAGCCACAGAAGACCCAAGGAGCAAACAGGGAGCAGATATGGAACAGCCAGGACACTTAGTGAGCAGCCAGGGAGAAGCTTTTGTGCAGATAGGCAGCAGCCAGGCAGCTGCCACAGAGCCAGATCCAAGACAAAGACCCAGCTGTGATTTATTAGGGTGCTTTTATCCCAGCTGGTGGTTTTCCCCTCCCCTGCCCCAACCCATGGAGTAAGTTCTCTGGTGTTAGCTTAGGTTTTGTGGCCTTAGAGGCTTGTGGTTAATTGAGGGTTGATGTCTGGCATTTTTTTTTTTTTTATTTTGTTTGGTTTAAATGGATTTGTCTCAGTTAAGATCTTCAGGCCATATTAAGACGTACTAGTGCATGCATTAGTAAGTACTTTTGTGTAGAGTTTTTTTTTATGTGTTATATTTGTAGGCAGCGATGAGGCGAGCAAAACCCCCTGGCCCTTCTGAGGGGGAGTATTTGTGGCAAAGGTAATCTTTGCTCCACATCCCAATTAAGCTTGCATCATTTTTGTTTTATTTTGCAGATGCTAAAGAGGTATATGGCTAGGGAAGGAACGTACTGGTTAGCCGACAAGGGTTTTTTTTCTCAAGGATGGCTTCGGACCTCAGCCCTCATAAAAGGTAAGCGAATGGAACATGCCCAGAGAGAGGCAGGAAAGAGTTGTAAGGTCAGCGTGGGAGAGAGGCCCTTAAAGAGGCTGTCTCTTTGAGCAGGTAAACAGAGCCAGTTATTATTCAGTTTGTGCTTTTGTCACTTTACAAAGCTAAAGCACAACTGCGGCTTGTGTCTCAGAGTCTCAAGTTCAGTCAACTCTCGGGGCATAGCTCCAGATTGTTTCTTCAGCTCTGTTATGACAGCGTATATTTTCCCAGAGCAGATTCCGTCCGGCCGTCTCACCAGTTAACGTGAAAACAGATTAAGTGGCGGAAGCAGCGGCTGTATGTGAAATGGAGTTAAGTAGTCAAAAGCATTTTTAAGCTGTGCTTTCTAGGCGAGTCGCAGGCAGGACAGAGCAGGCAGAAACAATGAATGCTGGCGGATGAGTGGGCTATGTGACAAAGCGGAGGGAGGGCTTCTCACAGGGCAGGCTGACATTTAGAGCTCCGTCTCAGCACGCATCCACTTCTATTTATTTTTCAGGTTTTGCATCCAAATCAGGAGAGGCGAAGCTGCATGGGTAGCAGGGAGGCATGAAGCTAAGGGGGTTTTGTAGCAGACTGGTGACTAATGGCATAGCGTAATACGGCAGTGGGGTTCAGAGTCAGTCTTTCTCACCAGTGGCTTGCAGTTACCTTTGGAGTTGGACGTGTACTCGCAGGGAGTTGTGGAGATCAGGAGAGCGACCGTGGGGTCAGTCACTTCTCACCAGAACAGTGGTCACTTGTCTCTATACTCTCAGGTCCCGCAAGGGCGGTGAGCCCTGGAGTAGCTTTCTGAAATAATTTCGGAGCAGGGGAGCACCTTTTAGCGGAGCAGTAAAGCGGCGGGAGCGTGAGACAGGACTCAGACAGGAGGCCATGGCTCAGAGGACTATAAGCATGTGCCTGTTTCTGCTTTTTACAGAAGCAGCAGCCAACTCTGGAGCGGAGAAGTCGCACATTAAGGAGGGCCGTGAGAAGGTAAGAAGGTTGTGCATGTGGGTGGTGATTCAAAGTAGAGAATAACACCGGTTCAGCGTTTGTGTTTCATATCGCAGGTCCTGAATTAATTTCAGAGTCAGATGAGCACTCGATGTGAGTCAGGGAAGTAATAAAGATTTCAGGGTCAGTCAATTGTGCAGCATGGGTTTTTTTTGTATCTGTTGTACTCTTAGGTCACCAACGGGAGGAGAGGCCCATCATCGTACTCCACAGTCATTTAGAGGCCAGTGAATAAAAGGTCGAGCAGCATTGGAGGAGGCAGAGGGTCGTTACATCAGAGGCTGGAATCAATGGCTGGGGTGGTGGTGACGACGGTCAGTATGGCGTGTTTCCATTCATTCGTTCACTACAGATGACAAAGAGGAACTCAGCAACCGAGGTGATGACCCGGGACCGTGACGCGGGAGCTTGGAGCTTCGAGGCCGGCTCGAGACTCACAGCACTGCAGAAACTAAGCAGAGGGGGTCCTTTTTGGGGGTGGGGGACGAGGTCAGGACAGCAGGAAGAGGTTTGAAATGTAGCGCAGGGGAAAGGGAGCGTGTTACCTTGCAGCCATTACAGTCTTGAAGTCGGGCTCATAGCCGGACCATCACGGCAGTTTTGGCAGTTGGTGCGGGAACCACACTGTTGCATTGGACTCGACAGGAGTCTCATCGTCTCCACAGGAGAGCTCAGAGAAACTCCACAGTTTCCACAGTTTTTAGAGAAACTCCATAGGAGCCTCATTGTCTCAGCCTCGTTGGCCCACTGGCTATCTGGGCGGATGGAGTGTTCCATTTGGGAGGTGGTCTTCCACAAGAGAGTTTACAGCTTTTTGGCATTTCAGAGTCTGTAGCGTTCTGTTTGCACATGTCTCTGTGTGTGTATATGTGTTTGATTAGGAGCAGTTATGCCCATGGTATGTAGTCGGGGGAGGTGGAACAGCCACAGTGGGAGCACTTGCGGAAAGAGTCACTATGCTTTGACCATACGGGCACGGATCGTAGTCAGGCCTGACAATGACAAGTGGCAGCGGCGAGGTATTCGGCACACGTGACTGTGCATAGATGCATGTCAGTGTGCACAAATGGGTGTAGGCTTAGTGCTTTACTTGTGGGTGGGCTGTGGGTCATAGACTTAAAGATTATCTTCTTTTCAGATCTTTAGAAAAAAAGGGAAAAAACATCCCAGCTGGGAGAGGACTTTATTTTCTCCCCCTACTGGTTGTTTTTTTTTTTTTCCCCAGTCCTGGCTGGTCTGCAAGGTGACATTCATCACCTAAGTTTGGGCACAGGCTGGCACAGGGATGGGGTTTTTGCAGGCAGGGCATTTTCAGTGTTCCTGGGACTGTTGTTGCTGTGGAGTTCTTCAGATCGAGGGAGGGCTAGCTATGGGCGCAGATGATCTGCGCTGAAATTTGGCCTGCAAGGTAGATGGCAGGGGGATGTATCTGGGATGTGTGTGTGCCTGTGGAGATGCGTGTCAGCGTGTACGAATGGGTATAGGCTTGGTGCTATGCTTGTGGGTGGGCTGTGGGTTGTAGACTTATTTTTTTTTTTCTTTTCAGATTAAAAAAAAACCAAACAAAACAAAACAACAAACCCAGACAGAGGAGTTTTTTTTTTGTCTCCCCTGGCTGGGCTTTTTTCCCTGGTCCCTGCCAGTCTGTGAGGTGACATTCACCGCTTAATTTTGAGCGCAGGCCAGCACAGTGACTGGGTTTTAGCAAGCATGGTGTTTTCAGAGTTCCCAGGACTTTTGTTCCTGTGGAGTTTTGAAGTCATGTTGGGGGTGTTGTTATGCGTTAGGGAAGAAATTATTTTGTTGCAGCCCCTAAGGTACTTTATTATATATGTACGTAAGATGGTAGGATAGTATGTTTAGCTGCAGTTAGTATTGTGTTTTGGGTGGAAATAGTTAGCTTTGCAGATATAGAGAAATGACAGCTGAGATGGGGATGTTTAGAATTGATACTGTAATGATGTTGTTTGAAATGTATTTCTGTGTGCAGGTTAGTTTGTGGAGAGGCGATACTGTGGAGAAGAGTTCTGTCCATTTTTCAACGGCGATATGGAGCGGGTAGAAGTTTTCCATTAGAAGAGTAATAGCGGTTGGCGCAAAAGTGAGGATGGTTACAATGCCGGAAAAAGGAAGTGTGACGATTCGTCTTTGACAAAGCACGGTAGGGGTACTGTGTCTCGTGCGAGTTGTAAAGAGTTTTTGGATTTATAAGGATGAATTGTCCATTGTGCAAAATGTCATTTATGTATGTAATTTTCTATTACTGAAATGTAGTATGCTCGTTATTTCTAAAGTCCATGCAAGGTTGATGGTAATGCTATAGGTGATAGAATGATTGTTTCAGTCCTAGTGCGCAGATATTGATATTAGAAGGCTGGTGTGGGTATAAGAGTGATGATGTCAGCATTCCAATGCCAGTCTTAGTTTCAGAATGCCGGTCTTAGACTCTGAGAGGAGAAATCACTCTGTGAATGGAGAACTAAGTCTTTGAATCCCGGTCTCAGTCTCTGAGCGGAGAACACAGTCTCAGAATGTCGGTCTTAGCTTCTGAGGGGAGAATTCAGGCTCAGAATGCTGGTGTAAGGCTTTGAGTGGAGAACTTAGCCTCAAAATGCCTGCCTTAGTGTCTGAGCAGAGAACTCTATCTGCTCCGGTACTACTCTGGTAGTCGGTGATTGCAGAATTTCGTCGGTGATAGGAGAAGGTAGTGCATAAGTGCAGAATTGTATGCTGTCATAGGAGAAAAGTGCTGTTCATATTTTTGTGGTTGTCATGGGTTCTGCAGTAGCAGTCATTTTTCTCCTTCTTGGTAGCTGGTGCATCGCTGTCTTTTTGATTTTTGGACCTGGGAACAGCGCAGATAACACCAGTGTTTCCAGTTACTGCTTGGTAATGTTTTGGTCTGGCCAAGGACTTTCTGAGTCTCATGCTATGCCAGGGAGGAGGGGAAGCT
>JARCZZ010028273.1:0-10503 GCA_030323915.1 Brotogeris chrysoptera | reverse complement strand
GGCCCAAAATCAAAAACACAGCACTGCACCAGCTACCAAGAAGGAGAAAAATGACTGCTACTGCTGAACCCATGACATGAGAGAAGAACTGAATGTTTTTCAGTACAGTGGGTGACAACGGGCTGGGTTAATCTTTCCTGACTGCTGATTTTTAAGATTTCCAACATTCAAGTCCTGAAAGTGCTTAGGCCATGAGTACCTTTCTCTTGGTAATCCTAGTTCATACATGTAAGGAAATAAACAAGTTTATACTCTAAAAACTTCACAAAATCTGCACATTGAAAGCAGTGGCCACTGTCACAGTACCAATACTAACAGAGCAGTTGGCAGAGGAGCACTCTGACAACTGCAAAGCAGCTCCAGATCAAGCATGTCAAAATCCTTAATTTTCCATTATGTAAGGACAAATCTTTCTTACTAAAAGCATGGAAAATCAATACGGAGAAATATTGTTTTCATAACTGCTATTCTAGTATGTGACAGTTGCTAGTATTACATAAACTAAGTTTTAATAATATTTTGCAGTGTTTCTCCTAAGCAGGGTTCTCCCACCTGTGGTTTTGTAAAACTTTAAATTACATTAGAAAAAGATTTGCAGCCTTGTGCCTTCAGAGATTCAGAAAAAAGCTTTGAAAACTCTGTCTGAAGTGCTCACCTAAGACTCAAAACCACACATAAGCTGAGTGTGTTTTAAGGAAAACATTATTCCTGAATTTATCTTTGAAGATGTGGCCTTTGACAAAATTCTTTCTTCTAGAAGTCCATACCTTGTGAATAAAATGTCATTTTGTTTAAATTAATGAATATGACCAAAAGGTGTTTAAGGGTTTGGCCAAAACTGTAATAACAGTTCTAATGGAAAAATACTTCAGAGGTGCATTATATGATACAATCTAAGTGTTTAATGGGCTGATTTACCCACAGTGACTACATCTCTCATGTGTTCTTTAGCAGGCAGGAATTCCTGTATTTATCACAATAACCTCCAAGAGAGGAAACTATAGCACAGGTTGGAAGATGCAGCCTTTTCTCACAGAAGAGAATAAAGACATCAGCTACATGAAGTATAACTTTCAGAGGTATATTCCTGGTGGCAATTTCGGTTCACTTTAATAGGCTTGCCTGAGAGCTGGCAATTCAGAGGCAGCTCCCTGCTATGTTCTGTCATCTTTTCTCAGGGGCAGCAATCTTTAAGAGAGGATGTGGTGGAGAACAACAGCTATTAAGGATTTCAGCTGTCCCTGTTTAACCTGTTGCTGTATAGAGATCAGCACCTCAAACTAAGCACATGTCTAAGAACTGTGATGAAAAAAAAATTAACACAAAGCTTTAGTGAATCAGTTCCTGAGGAGTGGATGCAACTATTGCTATTCACTCAGCTAGCAGCACGTAAATGCTATTGTGCAGAAAATGAATTAGAACAGGATAAATTGGAGCTTTTACTGTATTTGCAAAGGGATGCCTAATGTAAAAAACACTACAGAGAGCAAATGAATTGTCATGTGTAAAGATCTTGCTCTTGATGGCAGCTGAAAGGGCTAACTAGGAGTACGATGGCAGTAGTAAATCTGCTATAATTGCATTTCTGGAAGAATTTTAAATCCCATTTGTTTACAAGTAGATGACAAAACAAAAGGCATTTAAATTCTTGCTATTCTTACTGTCTTGTAGTTGCAATAAGACAATTTTGTTGTAAGACAGCAAAATCTACACACACCAGCATTTAGGAAACCACAGAAGAGAACAGAATTGGAAGAAAGAAAATTAATCCTCCTCCATCTGCTTGTCTCAAAGAAAGGCATATGTCACTTCATCCTATTATTCAGCTCATACTCCAAAGCTTTTAATTTCAATTTGTTCTTTTATCAGTAGTTTTGATTGAGTTTGGTAGTCAAGTGTACAGGTGCCTGTGATTTTAGTCTTCTCCAGGGTTACACACTGATAAGGCCAATTTGTTATGCAGCAGTTTCTGCTGAAGAAATAAACATGGAAAGAAAAGAGTTTTCTTTGTAGAGAGATATCTCCACTGACAGCTGTGAATTACTAACTGAATAGAAGCCCTACCAGTGCATTTAGTTTAGCAGATCACTTAAATTACTCAGGAAGAACAAGAGTTTTTTTCTTTGTTCAACAAAATCCTTTTTACATTGAAATGAAGAAAATGCAGAGATCCTTTTTGTGGTATTTACTGAAAACAAATACAAACACTGGTTGATGAAAGAAAAATGCCTTATAGTCATCAGAAAGTGCTTCTCTGGAAGCTTACAGGGCAATAAGATCAGATTTTCATTGTTTGGAAGATCTGATTTAAAACTTGGATAGTAACAGCATATCTGTAAAATACAAGTCATAAAGCAAGGCTTACAAGAAATCTCCCCATATTATACACACCCTGCATCACATCCTTCCCTTTCTTTAGCAGGAGTCAGACCAAACACAGCTCTTGACAAAGCATGGAGATGAGACAGGATCCCAATTCTGCAAGGTGCTCCTCACAGGTTGCGAAATGCATTGGCAGACCTGCATGGAGTTTGGTCTCAGCATTCTTAGAGCTGTAAAGCTCTGAACAGAAAACACAGATATATTTCCTGTTACTTCAGACTTTCAAGATAAGGAAGGACACAACTTACTGGCAAAACAAAATTAATGCGTTTCTAGAATTTCATTATTTTATTGGACACGGTGACAAATTTAAAAATAATAATTAAAAAAAAGCATTGATCACTCAACAACTATTGAAGCCTTTTTAAACAAAACTGATTTTTCTCCACAACTAGGCTTTACAGAGATCCACAATTTTAGACTTCTATTTTATATTGGTAATGTGGTTCTAACACTGTGTGCTTCTTAGCAAATACAACTAAAAATTACTAGATATCAAAATGGTTAAGAAGTAATTGTGTGAAGGCAAAAAACATTATACATGTTTTAGCAATGACAACTGCCATTTCAAAATTGTACTCTCATATATTAATCAATACACCTATTGGTTTTCTTTTGACAAATTAAACATTTTGAACACTTCAGCCATCCTCTCTAAGCCCTCACTGTGTCTTTGATTGCAGACATCAGAACTGGATGCAGTATTACCAAACACACACACCACACCACCACCGCCCCGAAAGGCAAAACAAGCCGTTATGTTCATTGATTTAAGGATCTAATTACTCCGAAGTGCCACAGCATCGTTCTGTTAGCTCACACTGACAGAGCTGTTAGCAATTCCCCCTAGGATCAATTCAGAAGCCATGCATCCCAGGATACAGTCTCTCACTCCAGAGACATGACCTATTCTACTTATCCTGCATTTGCAAATATTTTTCATTTGGCTGTATCAACACACAGCTTGCCTGAAGAGGTCAAGTGAAAGAGTGATTCAAGATTGGTTTATGCAACTGCTGTGTTCTCCTCACTTTGTCAAAATGGTAAATCTGTATCATCCACACATTATTATTTGCTGTTTTATTAGTGGAAAAGCTGACTAGCATCATGCCAATTACTGACTCCCACAGAAGTTCATTGGACAAATTGCCTCCTGAATATGATTAACTAAAAACATCTTTTTAGTCCTCTTGGTAGGACGTCATAGTATGTGTTAGTATGATCCCTGTAATATATTGTCTACTTGCTTTTGAAAAATAGCATCTATCAACCAAATATATACCACCAAAGAATGAAATCAAGTTTCATTGTCTTGTCTGTTACATAATGCAGGTTCACTTTTCAGGAATAAAGATAGAAATGAAGCTGCCAGGAATGACACTGGGGGAAAAAAATTACTCATACATTCTTCGTAATTGATAAAAAGAAAATTGGATCTGTAACTAGATAAACAATGAGAAAAACAATGCCTTAGTAAAGCTGATAGAATTTAATACTTTAAATTATCTTTGTTATCTTTAACATAACAATATTACTTTCTTCTCAGAGAGTCTTCTGAGATAGATAAATAAAAATTGTCACAGATACAGGAAGAGCTAATATGTTATAACCTTGCCAATAAAAAACCCATAAAGGAAAATAAAGACAAACCTATTTCTGCAGACAATATTAATAATAATTATTATTATTATTAGCTGGACACACCATGATCACAAGAAAACTACAATGTCTTTACAGTGTTATCCTCTGATACCTTGGAGCTTCCCTTTTGCAGTCTTCCTGAAAATAAGGAAAAGCCTTTGGAGAGCACTCTCAAGGGTACAATGATGTCTACACATGAAGATAATAAACCCATCACTGAGAAGAGTTCTGATAAGCTTTAAGTAGTAGATCCATTAACAAAAAGTAATTCAGTATTCAAAATCTTCATGGAAGCAAAAATAAATACCTAAGACTATCCAAACAGCTAAAAATATCTAAAATAACTTTATCTGGAGCAGATTCCTTTCTGAAAAGTAAAGAAAACATAAATAAAGGTAATAAAATGTCACATTTTTTCATTACAGTTTCACATTCATGACCTATGCTGTATCACTTACTAGTGAGTGGTCATGCTGCCACAAGGGAAATGATAACATGTTCAGCAAGACTGAAATAGGACTGAAGCCTGAAATAGCATCCTTGCAGCCCCAGCGAAGCATGAAGTCAGTCTACTTATGACAGCTGGAACCACTCCAACCCTAATGCTACTGCATTTACTTTCTGACATTCTGTTGAGATAGCGAAGTTGCAGTACAGATTTGGAAAGCCACAATAGTCCACTGCTGATTCATGCTGTTAAATCATGCTGTTATTACATTATATTTATGCTGTTCTCACACTGCTTTATGATGGGAGACTTCATTATGGTCAGAGCCAGAGCAGATGATGAACTACATGTCAAGAAGAAACAACACTTGTTTGCTTGCATTAAAATGCATAAAGTCTGTACACCAGGTGAAATTGAAATTCTAGTGATAAAGAAGCATTACAAGTTTCAGATTATTTGTATAATCACTGAATCACAACTTCGTGTTTCAATGATTACACGAACACACAGGCATGCTTTGCCAAATGACAGATTTAGCTGTTAATGACATGAGGACAGCAGTTAAAGTTGAGACTATAACAAGAGTTCTTACAGGGTTTTTTTGATACAAGAAGTCTATACTTCACCCTGTGTGTTCTTTCTATCTTCAGGAATTCTGTGCATTAGATTTTTCCTGCGCTTATTACAGTTTATCTCCAGAAACTGTATTTATCAACTATAATCAAATGATTTGAAAAGATTCTGAAGATCTGAAGAGCAGGAAAAGATAATTAATCACCCCCCTTCTATAATTTCACCCTCTGAATTACTGACAAGACTTTATCTGAAAAGAAAAAACTTGGAAGCCTTGGATTTTAATACCTAATCTGATGTCAAATGGGTGGATGGCAACATTTCTAAAGAAAATAGTCACAGATGTCATCTATGTAAGACATAGATGCTATAACATATAACTTGAAAGACTAAAGAAAGTTAAAAGTACCAACCATTTTAAAACCGGTACATTTTAGTACAGTGCCCATCTTGACCTACAGCAAAAACATCAAAATCCTTAACATGGGTATGATTATGCTTTTAATTCAGAGTGAATGGGCCAAGAAATAAAATACATTAAAGCTCATGGGAGCAACAGCTGCAAACTTGACACATCTGCAGTTCAGACACCCAGCTACAGCTACTTTTAGTTACTAAGTAGCAGCTGCTCTTTCAATGATTTTGACAATCAGACTGTCCCTTTTCCCCTCCCCCACTTGCATCCGTGGCAAAATGCTCTTACCGCACACTGCGAAAAATTACAACAAAAATTAGAATAAATTCCAGCAATATTGCCAAAATATACAAGTGAATATAGCAGTAATGTGGAATGCTTTATCATATTGCCGCTGCTTTTCTTCAAAACAGACTGAAGCATGCATCCTTTAGGTAGGTATCTGTGTGAAATTCATACACGTAATGTAAATCTTATTTTTTCACTAAATTTTATAATTTCTATTAAAGGACTGGGCAGTTAGATAGCAGGATCTCTGACATTCACAGCACCAGTGAACTTCAGTAACCAACTGTAGATTAAAATATACCTAACAAAAGCAAGTCAAACCACTATGGACTGAGGTTTTAAAACTTTCCTTGCACATTAGGTTTCACAGATAAAAGCTAGTTAAGAGATGGAAGAAACATTGCTTTCAGTGTAAGGTCCTATGGATATCTTTGGAAACCCTTATGCTCTTCAGTAAGTTTTCAGTGGAGTAAGTGATGTCAATAATGAGAAAGCACAGAATACAACTGAGTTCTTAGATATTTCGAGTCAGAGGCATCTTCTGTGAAAATAATGATTGGCTACATGCAATCATCTGAATAAAAAGGTGTCATGCATGTGTGGTCACCCTTCAAAACAGAACTGAAATTTAAGAGATTTCCTTATAAAAATACTATGTATTAAAATCAGAGATCGGATCTCAATTTTCAAGTGGTCTTTATTCTGACCACTAAACAATACTGTGCATTGATCATCTGAAGATCAAAAACTTTATTTAATTTTCTAATTTTGATCAAATCTTCAAATAAACTCAGTCATTTCATTAAAAAGTATAATTTGGATACTGGATTTCTTTGCTGAATATCTGGACTTCAGTCACTCTGAAATAAACTGGGTTTTTTTCCAACCTCTTCAGTTTAATGATATCCATGGAATTACTTAACATATTTTTGGATCATGTAATTATTCCTTAAGTTAAATCTACATTTATTCTATTTCTGATTCTCTCCCTGTAAGTCTCTAGAAATGGGTATTACAAGCTAAATGTTAAAACAATTTCCCATTTCATGTTTCCATCATTAGTAATTTTCTCTTGGTCGACTTCATCAATTCCATTGGTGTTCAACACATCACTTAATAGCTGAATTAGTTTCGGCATAATTTGTTGACACACTGATAGTCTGGCATTGCTTTTCTATAGTAAATGTCCTCTATTATGTAGATATTTTTATCGTAAGGCTCAAATTGTTACAACAGGCAACTTTACTGAAGAGAAAATATGATAATTCTGCAATTAAGACAAACACAATGTTTCCACTGAGAAAGAAATAATTATGATGAAACCATTCAAGATACAGCACAACTGTAATGTAGCAAAAATGAGACCTCGACTGATAAGAATATCCAAGAGAATTTGCAAGAATCAAAAATCTCTTGCAGTTCCAAGGAGTGCACTGCTCTTTTGAAAGTGATAATTCAAAAGTCATGCAAAGTTACATATTATGTGCTGTTTCAATGCACAACATAGTTGGAAAAATTACAGATTAACATCTTTAAAAGCACAGTATTTTTCTGCTTTGAATGATTTTGGCAGGGGTTGGCTGGGTTTTGTTTGTTTGTTTTTGTTGTTGTTTTTTGTTTCTTTGTTTTTTCTTTTTTTGTTTTATTTGCCGTTTTTAACATGGAAATTTGATCCCTTTGAAGTTTTGCCAGTCCTAAAATTCCTGGTTGCAATTTCATTTTCTGTTGGTAGAAAGTCTTTGATTTTGGTACTCAAGATCAGCTAAGAATAGCATATCCAGAATGAAACAGCACTTTTTCAAAAACGAATACCAGAAGACTAATGTAAAAAACTCAGCTCAGCTTTTTCATCTCATTTTCTGCCAGGATCTTATTATGCAATATTAACAATGACATGAGTTAGTCTCAACTATAAAATGGAAAGTAAAACCTTCACCTCTTGGCATAACACTCTGCAAATTATACTTGAATTGCTAATCATAATTGGAAACCAGTTTTGCTTTTGAAGCCTATTTACTGAACTTTTATTGATTCTTAATGTGCCCAAGTGAATATGATTTGAAGAGAAGTATTACTCTATTCATGTCAAAACAGCGTGTCTCCGGATCCCTGAGTTCCAACCCAAAATATGAGGTTTTCTCCCCATGTACAATTTAACCCTTCAAGAGTAGCATTTACAAAAAGTAGTGAGTTGAATTTGTCAAATAACTCAGCTGAAGCCAAAACTGAATTAGTATTCTGGTTCACTTAAAGTCATGCAAAAACCTGGAAGATTGTTAAGGACTACTTTATGGATAAATGCACAAAACATAGTCCTTACTCTTGCATCTTAGGCAAATCATATTCTTCATACCCACTGTATTTTATGCACGTTCTTTTAATCTCATTCTTTTTTCTAGAATGAGCAAAATAGACTTCTATTTCAATTATGACATACAATGAGATTTTTAGCTGCAATCAGAACTACTTAACCATTCCAGCTTCTCACTTGAACGTAATCACAAAACTGTGCCAAAACCATAATTTCAAAAGTTTAGCAAAAGTTAAGTAAACTTACTGACAAAATGACAAAATTTGTTAGAGACTGTCAAGAATCCTCTGTCCCTAAACGGCTTTTTTTTTCTCTTCGTGTATGACTACCAACTTGATTCTGATTCAGCTACTGATTCACGTATTCTAGGAAAATATTATATTTTCAAACATTTGGATTCATTGCACTGCTTGCACACTAGTAGCAGTAATGATATGTGTTTTTATGAACTCTACAGATTTGTTGTAGCATTTTGCCCTGTATGTTCTGTAGCTCAACACAACAGAAGTGTAGAGCCTCCATTGTGCAAAAAACTTTATCAGCTTCAGGTTTCTTTTAAAAACCTATCACCCTGTGTTATAACCTGATATTGTGGAAAACATAAAATACTTATGGGTGCCACCATTGTAACAATACATTTACAATTGTGTTTAAAAAAACAATAACCAACAATAAAACACATAACCCAGATTAGAAACAGCGCTGTAACATTATTATCTGATCTCAAACAGTTCAATGACAATAAGTCACATGCAGTAGCTATTACACTGTGGTAAAATAGCTTTTATAGAATTTCAACTTTCTTGTAATCACTGCTGAGCCTTTTATTGAGAAGTATAATTTAGCATAGAATAAAGTCAGATATAGTGATCAAGACAGAAACTTACAGAGTTTCTCACTATAAATACAGATAAAGTAACTGTAGGAATCATTTTATATGATTGACATAGGTTCAGCGCATGACACTTGCATCACTTCTGATTTGTAGTTTACTTCAACAACAGCAGCACAATATGCTACGAAATCCAGCATCAGTTAACCACAGCAGCATTTTGCCCTTTCTAGATTTTCAGAATATACAGACTTGGAAAATAAAGTAAAACAATACAAGTACTGTTCTCCACCTCACACAAATATTATCCATCATTAAATATCTTACGCGTGAATGCTCTAGGAACACATCACAGTATAAGTACTCCAAACCTAGAGTTTCTATAAAACTGTTCATAAAGAAACCTCCTTTAAGACAACAATGATTACACTGCATTTAGTCCAGGTCAGTCTTATGAGCTCCAAAAGTCACATTTGCAATTAATTTTTGTTGCTACATCTGGGCCTATTTATTGGATGTCAGTTCATTCTGCAAGGACAATTTCAACAAAAACAATCAAGTAAGGGACATAAAACCACACTAAACATTTTCCTGCGATTAAAACAACAACATTAATAAAAACAATACAGAAAAAATGCTATATCTAGTGCTAATTTCACCAAGCAATTTCCATTAAAAAATAAGAACTCCTAAAGCAAATAACAAAAGCTGACCAATGACACTGCAAGGTTAATGGGATCAATCTAATCACATTTGAAATACAAAATTTTCAAGTACAACAAAAAGATTTTGATAAACTGCAGAACTTTGCAGATATGTAACACGAGGTAATCAGCTTTACCAGATTCACGCGTCGGGATCCTACAGTTTTTACAGTACCTAGAGTCTAAGAAAGAAATTATTACTATGTCATTGTTACTGGAATGAGCTCTAAAGTTCTACATTCAGGTAACTCTCCATGCCTTTGTTTTTTGCAATCCTTAGTATTTCCTTCTTCAAGAGCCCCTGATTCCGAAGAGACCTATAGTAAATAGTCAGGGGGAAAGTGATTTCTTAGCAATATCCTTTTTCAGGTTGCCCTGCTAATCAGTGACTACACAAAATAGGTAGAAATGGGAAAGTTTAAAACAAATCAATAAAATACATTAAATCAATTATTGGCAAGAGCATACAGAACACACAGTACGATTTTACAGAATAACTAGAAGTAAACTAAAACACAGCCTAGTGTTCACTCAGTCACAGTAAAGAGAACTGATTTTTAAAGAAGAGTTACAATTAGCATGTTCAGAAGTAGAAACAAGGCATCTTATAGTTTGCACATTTGAAAATCATGCTTATATTACAACCACATAGAATCATACAATAGTTACGGTCGGAAAGGAACTTAAGATTATTTACTTCCAACCCCCCTGCCATGGGCAGGGAAAACTCACACTAAACCATGCCATCCAAGGCTAAGTCCAACCCAGCCTTGAACACTGCCAGCGATGGAGCATTCACAACTTCCCTGGACAACCCATTCCAGTGCCTCAACACCCTCACAGTAAAGAACTTCTTCCTCATATCCAGTCTAAACTTCCCCTGTTTAAGTTTGAACCCGTTACCCCTTG
>JARCZZ010028272.1:0-21081 GCA_030323915.1 Brotogeris chrysoptera | reverse complement strand
CAGAGACAGGACACCTGACCCAAACTGACCAAAGAGGTTATTCCATACCACAGCACATCATGCCCAGGATGGGAAAACGGAGAGGAGAGACCCAGAAGAATCTGGTGGTGGTGGACTGGGAGTGCACGGCATGGTCAGGTGTTTGGTATTGGGGGGTTTGCTGCTGGGAGATGCACTGGCTGGGTTGGGCTTGGTGAGCAGTTGTATTCTTTTTCCTTGTATTTCTCTTGTATTATTATTGATGTGATTTGTGTTATGCCTTAGTACTAAACTGTTCTTATCTCAACCTGTGGAAGTTGCATTCTTTTGATTCTCCTCCCCATTTCCCCAGGACTGGGGGAAGAAAGAGGGGAGTGAGTGAGTGAGAAAGCTGCATGGGGGGGTTAGAGACTTAAACCACGACACCTACTTGTATGAAGCTGTGAAGAGCTTTATCCTTTTTGATAGTTCAGCTTTACTGCCAAATCTGACTGCAATTTCTTTCCACAGCTCTACAAGGGAAGTTGGAGAACATAGAGATGTATGCGCAAAGGCATTGTGATTGCATAATTTTAATTTCTTTAGAAATTACAGATTAAAAAGTCCCCTCTAAACTTTTTCAGAAACCCTTGCAGGATTGGATTTTCTGCTTCAGATGTAAATTCCCCTCTTTGGCCCTCTGACTTTCATTCGGACCTCTCCTCTGAAACTGTAGGTAAAAACCTTTTCCTGTGTAATATGTCTTCTGGAGCAGCAGTCAAACCTCGCTATGGATCTCAGCAGTTCTCAATCAGTCTACTTGATTTTAAGTCTCATGCTGAAACCTCTTGTATTCACAGAATCATAGAATCATACAATAGTGAGGGTTGGAAAGGACCTTAATATTATCTAGTTTCAACACCCCGCCCCACCCCCTCCGCCCTTCCCAATCCCATTTACCACTTGTAAGGGTACTTTTTTGCCTTTTCCAATGTGTTGGGATTTGTGGTTGACAGCAAGTAAGTATATACTGTCCAGGCAATTTGCCAAATTGCTCTGAAAGGTGTGAGGATGGTTGGTATTAAGGAAAAAAACACCACAATCTTTCTGAAGTGATGCCTTCCTTCAGCCACTGCGAGGATTTATCAGATGAGTGCTGGATTAGCTGCAGCAACAACAAAATCATCAGAAAGAGAAGGATAACTTGCTTCCTCTAAGCAATTTAGATGCCACATCTTGCAAGGTGCCAGGCTGTTTATTCTGCGTGCTAAAGAAATCCCACACTACACTAAGCTTTCCATTTTGTGATGAAACTTGTTTGTATAGAGACAGTGGAGCCAGGCATGCCTACACTAACCTAATGCCTGTATTAGGGACTGAGAAATCCAGACACCCAAAGTCAATCTAGATGCCATGTTCATGCCACCCACCATCTGAAATAACAAGCTTTTGTGCCACTATTAGCTTATACACAAAGTGGAGTTCTGGTTCATATTCTTTGGACAAAGGCATGTTTCTGATTGCTAGCTGGGGCCAAGCACACCCAGTTATGCTTGGGACTTGCAGGATGATCTGTGTAATGAAACCTGTCTAAAAATCCAACCTTGAATCAAATATCTGGTTGAATGATTCATGCCATTCATGGGAAAAGAGGCAGCTCTGGAGCAATGTTACTGCTTGCTAGCACGTTAATGGCCAGTCCTGGAATGAAAATAAGGGGGGTTGGATGGTGAGAGAAGTGAACTCTCGAAAGAAGATAAAGTTGAGATATAACTAGGTGTCTCCAGAGGATAATATTGGCTCCAGAGGGAGCCTACTCATAGAAATTCAGCTATATGCTTAATTTTTTCATAGCTGATATTATGTGAGAGGAGTTCCACTCCAAGTTAGTTCCTACAGCAAGTTAATTCAGGAAATTTTCCTTCTGTTTTTGGAGAGTAAGCTAGTTTTCACACAGTCTTGTGCATGTTATGTTTTTGGGGAAACAATAGGTGCAGAAGTGGGCAAGGCTTTTACAGCCAAAGTGTTCCATATTAGAATAGTATTTTTTTTTGAAAAAACCCTCCCTGTTATCACAATGAAAAAAGCCATCATTCTAAGTGCAATGCAATGCAGTGTATACCAAGTTTCAACATAAAATGAATATTTACAAGAACTGAATAAACTCCTGGAAATGGCTAGGAAAGGGAAATGCAGAAGCAGCCTTTCCTATAGCAGCATAAGTGGTGCTGCTTTAATGTTGCTTAGAATTTTGGCTGGAGGCACTGAGAACATCAACTTTCTAATGAAAACTCAAAGCGTCCATAGCAGTGTGAAAATTCCAACATTGTTGCGTTCCCATATCAGTTTTTAACAGCTTGAAGGGAAAAAAAATCTTTAATTTTAAATGATTCTTGGTTAATTTACAAAGAAATTAGTAGAAGAAAACTTCTAGGAGGTAATAGAATGGCATTACTTGTGCATGTCACACAACATTGAGCCTACAAAAGTTGCCATAAACTACTTTTTCTTATACCAAAATTAACCTGCTCTTTTCAGACCCACTTATCAGAGACTCATGAATTAGGATCTGGTTTCAGGTGGACTGATATCTTCAGGTGTCATGAGGTGGTATAACTCCTTTGATTTTGCTTGCTGAGGCTATGGCCAGTTTATAAATTCCTAGCGGAAATGTATCATATGAATTAATCACCTGCTTTAAGGTGGAGTATTTATTCAGTCATTCTAATCAGCAAGGAACTGATCTCCTGAACTCCCCATAGCCACCCAAAAGAGAGCAAGAATTGCAGTATTAAGCTGGATATAAATATTTTGGAAAGTGGGGAAGTTAATGGAGAGATATAAGTCCTTGACTATTCTTAGGAGTGCAGTGCAAATACTCCTAAGCTTGAAGAGTGTTTTGGCTTATCCCCAGCCAAAATTCTAAGCAGCATGATTTTCATTCAGCTTTTAGTTAGTAACTTAAATGCTAGGCACATATGCTCAGGCTCCAATGAACAGCACCGTATGTCACTTATGTGCATTCTGAAATGCTTTGATAGTTAAGTTCTTAGTTTCCACATCTTACAACATTACCTTTGTAGACCTTTGTTAATTACTTGATGGACTACAGGTTTGCTCATTTCTCTCTTAACTCTCTTAACTGGATCCCTCACACTCTCAAGCTCCCCACTGTTTCATTTGCATAGTCATGATAATTAGATGTTTGTCTTTTTTTATTTGTTCTTTTTTTCACCCAGGTCTGTAAAACACTGATTTAGCCTCACACCGTGGACTATACAGGGAGATTAGAAAATTAATTTAGACTATCTGCTTGGGTTTTAGATTTCTACAGTTCTATGAGTTTAATACCAATCTCTTTTCATGCTGCTTACCTTAACACTGAAGAAAGTAGGTAAAAGCAGGTCTATCCAACACAGATGATGATTTTTTTATGCTGATTGTTTTGATCTTGGCTAGAAAGGGATCATAGAATCATAGAATCAGACTCATAGACTCATAGAATAGGTAGGGCTGGAAAGGTCCTTAAGACCTGCTATTTCTAACTCCCCTGTCATGGGCAAGGACACCACACACGATGCATGGATATAGCATTTACTTACTTAATCAAAGGATGAAGTCCTATTCTACACCCTCTCAGTGTGCATATGTAAAGTGTCCTGTAGACAGACCTTGAGCATTTTATGAAATATCTGAAAATAAAATCTGATTCTTTTCCTTAAAAATGCAAGATAGTGTGTAATAAGTGATATCAAAAAGAAATATTTTTCAAAGAAACTACAGTGAAAATAAATGCATTGTTGGGCAGGTTTACTTTTCACTTGTTTTCCAGAAAGTGCAAGGTCATCTTCTTCCAAAATGCTGACAACCTCAGAGCTAAATTAGAGTGGCTTTATAAAACAGTGTGAAGTATGCTGGAGCTTACTTAACCTTTTTCTCAGGACCAAAACAGGGTATGTTAGGCTGGGTTTCGAAATATGTGGATGAAATGCATTATTTTTTTTGTTTTCCTTAAATAAAAATTTTTTTTTTACTTCAACAGTGAGAACAGCAAAGTCAAATTTTGTCTTGCAGTTAAAAACAACACTTGAGATTACAGCTACAAAATGATTAGCTCATTTTATGGCTGGTTGAGCAGAGAAGGTATGAATAGAGTTTTTATTTTTCTGCATGTCATTAACGAAATAGTAATGAAATTAATTCATGCTTTTGTAATAAGAACATGTTGGATGTAAGGAGACACTGGTTAAAGAAATGACAGCTCTTGATTCCAAAGTACCTCATGATCTGGAGGCATCATATTAAAGTGAATGTAAAATCAATCTTGCAACTTGTTTGTACAGTTTTTCTCATAACTTACAGGAAATTAACTGAAAGATTCGTTTAATGGTGGGTTCATTTAATCTTATTTCCTCATCAGAAAATTAAGCATACAGTCTAATTTGTTCATCTGTGCTACCTCACTCAGGCTAGTTTTTCAGATTACAGTTTGGTCCATACTAAAGTGGGTAAGTAAAAAACATATTAAATTGAAACTTAGGGAAAAGATGTAGATGTCTGTATTGAACTACTTTGGTCAGATTTAAACATTTCCAAAGATGCTTGAGTGGGCAAACTTGATAAGTTAAAGCAAAGGTCTCATATCTAAAAGGGCTTCATAGAAACTCTCGATGATTAGCTTTAGGCTGTGATTATATGCTATGAAGACTTTTGTATCAGTATCACGTTGAGCTGCATCTGTTCATACCTCTTCATAAACCTACAACTAGGCCAAGACACTCTTTCTTTCTTGAAGTACTGTACTCTGACCTTAACAGCAAATTTTATGATTTATATAAGCAACAATAACATCATTAGTTTTTGACGGTATCAGTTTCACTGACATGAACCATTCACAACCCCATGAATGGTTGTTAAAGGACAGGCAAAGGGAGAGTGTCCTGTGGTAAGGAGAAGGCATGAGATGATAGGTGATAAAACTGGTAAGCTGTTATTGCCATCAAAGCTTTGTAGTGTTGAAGCTCAAGTTCAGACCCTTAGATCTTGCAGAGCTTTTCATTAGGAGATACAAGCTCCTTTCTCTTAGTTGCTTAGCATTGCATGTTTTTCATATAAATTTACATCTGTAACAGCCTGTTGTTTTTTGACTTTTTTAGCAGTTTGTGTTTGTTTTTAAGCCCTGTGTTCAAGAAGGCTCAGGTTTTTAAGCAGTAAATGTCATTTTGATGGAATGCATACATTTGCCATCCATCATGAGGTGATGCCTACTGTGACCGAAAAGCTAAACTTCATTGCCCTGATAAATAGTTCATCTCTTGGCTGCTCAGCAGAAGGATGTTCTAGAGCCTTTAAACTAGTAAGCTGTGGGCTAAATTCCTTGGCAAATGGTCTTTTGACTTCTGATTTTAACTTCTATATGAAATTATTTATGACATTTTCCAAGGAAAAATAAGCATAAAGATGCCTGTCTAGCTAGTCTTACCTACCTTTTGGGCCAGCAATTGAACAGTTCTGTAGTCCTATAGTAATAGTTGATTTGAGCTGTGTCACTTTTGTTCTGTTGTGCTCTATAAGCACCAGCTTGTGTACTCCAGGAAAAAGTTATCACTGACCATGCCTGGACAAATATCAATAAGAAGACTCCATTTCCTTTTAATGCACTTTCCATAATTCTAACTAATGTATTTTTTATCCAAATGCATAGAACAGTATTCAAATTAGAAATACTGTGGTGCTTCTCTAGCTCTGATTTAGCTAACAGGAAGGTCTGTCAACATAGTGTGAGTTTTTCTTCTTCAAACATTCATCGGGTCATTTAATTATAACACTGCATCACAAAGAAGGATGTTTAACATGTAAAAAAAGTACATAAAGATATATATCATATGCCTGGCAAGTACTTTATAGCCTCTGGGCAAATTCTCAACTGGAGCAAATCAAAGCAGCTCTGAAGAAAATGCATTTATGCAGTGTACACTGACAGTAAGACTCCTGAGCAGGCAGGCAAGCAAAATGTACTGTGGCAGGATGATTTTGTGCCAAGCAGCTTTTTCATTTTACCTCCTTGCAGAGCCTTCCTGCACTTCTGCAGGTTGTAAATAACCTCTTGCTCCCTTTCCCCAGCTACCTAGAAATGCAACCTAAATCCTGGGCAAAAATCCATATTACAGAGAAAACATTTAAACAAGACAGGGAAAGTGTGTAACCAGTATGAATGCAATTGCTTGTCAGCTAGTGAAGCTCTTATTGACGCTGCCTTAGGAAGCAATGGGAATATATAGGGTAAAGAAAACTTCCTGGATGGCTTCTTTCTACCCCTTAAGCCTTCTACCTTTAAAAAGCAGGCATAAATCAGGGTGAGTTTTTTGTATGTCCAATGCTGAACAAAGGATTTCCATGCACTGAGGTGCCTATACCTGTCATTGAATGCCAACAGCCAAGAGACTTCCTTGGAAAGGTCCAATTCCTGAGCACCAATGTTACTGTCAGTGAAATGCCCCCAAGAAAAATCTGTTTTCTTCCACTGACAATACAGGGAGCTGAGGATGACTATTTGGGATGTAAGCAATGCGGACATACAAACCAGATGGGTTTCTGTTTTATTAGTTGTGTAACTTACGCGATTTATCTATGAGCATCTTTACAAGACACTGTTCATGACATAGACCTACCAGAGACAGGTATGAACCCCTTCCACTCTTTTGCTGTGTGAGCAGTAATTTGCTGAGAAATCACCTCAAGCTCCAAAGACCTGTCAGGGGCACAAAGCTTCTGCCTCTGGCTGGCTGCCTACCTCCCAACCACCTTTGTGACAGAAAAAACTCCTTCATTTTGAGCTATCTGTATATAAGTAAGTGTAAACTTAAAATCTCATGTGCAGCATGATCAAAACCTGTGGGTAGAGTCAGGAGTTCAGCTGCCAAAGGCTTGATGTCATATTTTCTGCCAAGTCCTCCGTGACTGACTTTTTCCCGCTCCATGACAGCATGCATGCAATGCCATTAGCAGGGTCAGCACTCACACATCGATCTTAGGGTGGTGGCACACATCAGCAGAGGATGCCTGGCCCAGCAGGTTGATTCAGCATGTTTTCTGGGTTCTGAGCTCCCTCACAGGAACTGGGGAGAATTGTGTGCTTTTAAAAAGCATGTCAGACTTCCCTGTCTGGCAGCTGCATCCTTCCACCACATTCAGAGAAGCTAAACTGTACTTCAGTATATCTGGTGACTTAAACCAACTAGATTCAGCTCCGAGTTTCAACAGGGTCACAGTGGATTTTTCTAACCTCTTGACCTCCAGACTTCCTTAGATATAGATGTCAATCCCATTTAACCTTTTATCAGTGAATTGCAATGTGATTGGCCTCATTACTCTTGAACACCAGAAACTTCACTTAGTGGTACATGGCAGACTGAAGGTCTGTCATTCAAATGTAATCATCCTGTGGGACCAGAAAGAAATGGATGGGAGGGAAAGAGCTAGGATTATTAATTTCTTTAATGTGTGATTTTGAAAAAGATATACTCCTTTACAAAGCAGCAGTGAAAGTGGTTAAAATGTGATCAGATCTGTTTTGCAATCTGCTGTTGCGCTCCATGCTGATTTTAATGTATTAAACATAACAATATGCCATGTCTAATCCAAAATAATAAAAAGAGGCATCTATGTTGTGTCTGTCTATAACTGGTGGGTTTGTCTCTCTTGGCTAGCTTCTGTGATCCAGAATTTGTCATGATCAAAGAACATTTTGCAAAGAATGCAGGGGATGATTTTGCTTAAAAATCAGCTGCCGAAACAAATATCTAAGCATTCATTTGTTTCTTGTGTAGCAGTATTAAAATAATTGGCAGCACTGCAGCAAGCATAACAGTAAAATGTATTTGTGCTTCATGCCACAACAGAACGATTTTAGTAGGAGCTAGCACAACTTGAATGCCAATAAGGTACTGAGAGTTGTGAAGCATAACTACCACACCGTATTTGAGGTTTAGAATTTACTCAACTTACTACAAAATCAATAATGTGATCGTTTGCAGCAAAATCTATTTGTTGAGAAGGAATGTCAGTGCAGGTATTCATCACAGGAAGGGGATGCAGACACTACAGTGTCAAAGCCAAGGATACAAATGAAAGTCTTTTACAGTACACTAGCTAATAGCTGACAGTTTCAAAAGTCTTGGAGACTAGAAGGACCTTAATAAGACCACGTGGATAGGAAGACATTATGGAGTGTAAACATCCACAGAACAGTTAAATTACTTTTGAACTCATGTTTCTCAAGACAAGCTGGAATCACCGTCCCTTGTCACCTCAATATTTCCTGGTTTATATTGTGAATACGCTTTCCTGGCTAAGTGAAGCCATTGATAGTAAAATTCTTCATTTTTCCTCCCCAGATGTGTTCTGGACCATGGTAGAAAACCAGTTTTGTATCTTTTTGACGGTTTTTTAGATTTTTCATTTGTAATTTTCCTTCTCTGCCTCAATTGTGCTTTGCCTGGAAGAAAATTCCAGTGATATGAATCAAACAATGTCACACATTGCTTCAAAGTAAGGGTGGGATTGCCTTCCTCTAGCATTAGCTTGTGGCACCATATGTGTGAAATGCAGAAGACTGTCCCATTTGCTGCGGTTTACTGTTCAAGGGTGTATTGTGTTGGTAGGGATCCTGTCACTTCTACCAGACAAAATAACAGAATTCTCCATGTTCTAATCTCCTCTGTTTCTAGCTTTAGACTATTTGTCTCCTAATCTATATGTATGAGAACTGCAAGTGATCCAGACTGTCTTCCGTCCATCTTCTGCAGTTCTTTGCTTCAATGGGAATTGGTAAGCACAAACCAAATTGAAGCTTCTAATAGGAGATTCAGATATGGCAATTGCCTTTGTCTGTTTTCTGTGTGGAAACTGAAGAGTAGAGTCAGAACTACTAGTCATAACAGTGCTGATTTTAGAGGCCATTGTAGGTGGTCTGAATATAGCTGTAAGATGATACAACCCACCAGAACTTAGGGAAAAGCAAAAAAAGAGGATGAAGTTCACCATAAGTGAAAAAGTCAAACATTTAAAACTCTGAAACTGTTAGTCTTGGATCTGGATCGATATTAACATTCAGGAATTACAATATAATGTTTGAATTATACAGAAAGAAATGATTCAGTGTATTTACGATTAACAGAAAGTATGACAGATTCAGAATCTGATGGAAAGACAGGAGCAGAAAAAATTATTAGTGAGAAGTTGCCTTGTTTTCTTAGGGAGAATGGAAATGGGTGGTTTGATTTCTGTGGTTGACAAAACAGTTCTGCAGGGTGCTGCTGGAGGGACAATAGCAGAGCAGTAGAAGAGTGGGATAGCAGTTGATTAAGTACCCTGTTAAACTCAATCACATATCTTTAAACGACCACTACAACTGCAGCAGCTGGTATCTGCCATTATCACTGCAAGTTAGTTGATGCAAAAGGAAAAAAATTTTTTACAATGAATGCCTGCTACCATGAATCATAGTACTAGCAAAGTGTTCGTCAGCAGTGAAAACTCAATAGTGTGTTGACATCGCAAATAAGGACGAAGCCTCTAACATATCTTTTATACATCACAGTCCACATCTGTCAGTAGTGACTCGAACTTACAGAAATAAATCAGCATCTAAGTTCTTAAGTGTTTGAGGTGTAAGTGGAAACAGTCAATTTAAGAGGCAAAAATGGGTGAAACAAATTATTCTAAAAGTATGTCTGTCTAATGACAATTCTGCCAGCACAAATTAAAGAAAGAGTTTAAACTTTGCTATTATGACAAAGGCTTGGAGGTATTTACAACATGAACTTTTTTCTGTTCCTTTGCAGCATCTGATACCAAATAAATGATTCTCTGTGTAATGAGCCAAATCAGCCACAGATTTTAGTGAGTGACTGTAATATGGTGCCAGATGGTGTAAATCAGTGCAAAATTTGGCAGTTGGTATTAATTGGAATCTGCACTGTTTTCAGGGACTCGTATGCATAAAACCCATGAGTTCTATCTGAAATCACTATTTTTTTCTTGCGTCTGGATGAACCCATGAGCCTATTTTAGCCTTTCAGAGTATTCCTTGCATTTAAGTTATCATTACTCTTCATTGTGATTTAGAAGAAACAGTATACTAAGAAGTCAGTTAGAAGACAGAAACCAGTGACATCCAACCAATAAAACAGATGTTTGGCAATTTAGAGAAAAATCTCCTCAGACAAAACACTGACAGCTGCAGCATGATAATACAGTTCTTCCAGGTCTTCACTTTTAGGATAACTTGAAAAGAGGGTGTAACAGAAGGGAGACAGTCGTCTTGGAGAAGCACATGTTGGAAGAATGAAGTCTAGGAAACAGGACTCTCATTTAGCACAGCGACATACTGCTCAGCACTGTGGAGAGAAATGTCAAGGACAAAATACGATACAGTTTTCCTTTTTCTTTCTTTAATCTTTTGACCAGTCTCTAGGAACAATTTATCACCTTTACAAATCATCTTGTGATGTACTGGTTTTATATACTGGTTACAACTTCCCAGAGAAATATTTTCTATAAATATTGCACTCCTTTTTCTCCTGTTTTTTTCACCTTAATTTTATGCTGAAATTTAGTATGGTCAGGGACAGTGTTGAACTGTATATTCCCAGAAGAGCTCAAGTACCTTGCAGATTTACTTAGGCACTCTCTTTCTTGAGGGCAATATGATCCTTCCTCTTTCCTGTCACAGCTTGTAACCATTATCCTGTGTCCTGTGTTTGTGGTGTTTTGTCTGGGGCACTTTGTAGCTACCAGATACCAATATACTTCCTATGTTTCAAGTGCAGATTCTGAAATACATTTGCCTTCTGAAAGAATAGGGACAAATACAGAAATATTTCTCCTTTCAACTGTTCATTGCTTTGCATTGAGGCAAGGAACTATATGCCCTTGCATGACTTGTGTACTAAAATGAGGACCTTCCTTTTTATAAAATCATTAGAAGAACAGTGACCAGGCATGTGACAAGAAGAGTTATTGATGGAGAGTGGATACACAATGATACAAGCTTATTTCTCTCTTTCTATAAATCTTACGTGCATAAAGTGCAAATGCTAGAATCCTTAACACTCTACATACAGTCTTTAGCCATCAAGGGGAGATAGACAACTTCAGGCAAGAATGCATAGAGAAAGAGAAATGATCTCAAGATGTCAGCTCAGATATCATCTCACAGTCCTTTCTAGTAAGTCTAATTAATTATTTCTAGTTACCTGAAACATTTTTATTGATTTTTTTCGTATTTTTCTAGTTCATATTTTCAAATTATGAAGAAATCTGACCTCCAAGGTATTAGCAGATTTCTACTGCCCATGCTTTGACACTCAGAGGTCATCATCCTCTGTGAACTGAATAAACACTGTGCTTCACCACTGAGATTATATATTAATTGAAGGATGAGGAGTGTTGCACCCAAAACATATGCTTGCAGTATCCTTCTTAGTTTCTACGTGGTTTGTTTTTTTTGTTTTTTCCCTGAAACAGCTCTGCTTTGATATTAGAGAAAATTTTAATGTTCTGAGATGGTTTCCTCTTCCAGCTTCACAGTCGCAAATTCATTATTTAGGTTGAGCAATGAAAATATCCAATATAAAGAATCAGGAGCAAATCCTCTGCCCCCCTGCATCTTCTATGGAAATTTGCACCTTTGAAAGCGAAACTTAACACTTTCACATTGTTTACTTACTATTTTAGGAACATTTTAGTGAAGATTAATTTCATGTTTTGAGATAACTATATGATTTCAAAAGTAATTTTAAACTTCTGTGACTTTTGTCACCATCTAGGAGTGCTTAGATGTGACTAGAGGCAGAATAAAACAATAAATTCTACTTTTTAGGCATTCCAATCAAATACCTCCAAATCAAAGGCATTATCAAAGCAATTATCACAAAGGGCTTCTGTGAAAGATTTGCTATTGTTTCAAGTAATTATGTTCAACTTTTCTTGGGATAACTCAGTCAAAATGCAGGTTTTCTTTCTTTAATATTAATTTGTTACTATGACAAACACTGGTTCAAAACAAAAATCTCTAGAGCAAGTCAAGGCAGGATAAAAGGTTTTTCTTTTTTTTTTTTTGTTGCTCTCTGGAGCCATGGAGCTGAGTTTATGATTATGTTGAATGTTTAGAAAGTAACCTTGAATTCAGTGAGTAAAACCAAAAATCTTTATGCATTGAATTTCCAAATTAAAGGAAACAAACTACCAAGTAATAGCATTGCATGGTATACATCAGTGTTTAAAAACAGTGATAAATGAATGATGAAGGAAGTGTGAGGGCAAGACTAAAGAGATGGTTTCGTAACAGATAGTATTTTGTTGTTTATTGGATCTGGGCTATACTTCAGTCAGGGCAATACACCATGGGCAAGTGATGGATTTACTCAACGAATAAGCTCTGTCTATATACCTCTGGCCAAAAGAACTGGGAAATGTTTCTGATCTCTTCTGTTATTATTGATAAAATCTCATTTATGCAAGCATTTCCTGTAAAAAAAAGGGAAAACACAGTTATCCTGAAAATGATTTGTGGTAAAAGACTACCAGTGACAGACTCCAGCCAAACTAATTTAATGCCTACAGCTTAAATGTTTGGGATGAAATGTTTTAAGGCAAGAAAAATCGTGAGAAAACCTAGTAGCTTTCTGGAGAGATTGAATAACTTCAGTTTTCAGCCATGAAAGCCTCAATATTATATTGCCTCTTTACATGGGATGAGCTAAGTTTTGCTGCATATTAATACCACCAAGTAATTTCTCATGTGGTGCTTTCTCTGTATTCTGATACTGGTTTCATGTCAGCTGTGTCTCAACGACGTCTTTCCTGCCTTTATAACTCTTTCTGTTCCCTAAATGCAGAGGTGAGGATTTCCCTTCTGATGTGAAGTCTAAGGTCTGTGAAGAGCTAAGGTGACTGACTGCCTCTGTCCGTCCCTCCTAGAGGCCTGAAGCAAGGAGCTGTGATGGAAAGTCCACCAGGGACAGAAGAGTTGCAGGATGTCATGATCCTGTTCGTGCAGCTGTGGTCATTGCTGTGTGCCTGAGGTTCAAGAGTTTCAAGAGCTGCTCCAAATTATGCTGAGAGTTGAACTGTTCTACGATTATGGACTGGAAGAAGGGAATACAGCCCCCGGTTGATTTTACAGCTTTGAGCCTGATGTTTCTGTCATATTACACCACTGCTTTCAGAAAAGAGTGGTTGTCTTACTGTATTATTCTAATTGTTGCTGTACCTTGTAATCTGGTTTATAAAGGGTAGAGGGAAACAGGAAAAGAATCACAACAACCAACCAAACAACAGTTTAATTCAGCCTTTTTAGTGCTCCTGCTGTCAATCAGTAAAGAAGCTGAGGCATCAAAGTCACAACCACACTAAGTAGAAGGTTCTTCTGTTTCTTCTTTTGTCTGTTTAAGAGGATGAAAGAGACAGGGCCATAATACATGCATACATTGCACCTTCTGTGTGTCTGACTGCCTTTATATATGGAGATTGTTCCCCATGCCCAGTTCTGGTGGAAGTCTTCTCTGCCCTGCCTATCACCAGAAATGTTTCTGCTTGAGAAATACATTTTAGGGGATTAATCAAACTTTTGACCTGACACTGTTTACAGGTACTTCAGGAGACCTCCCCTCCTGAAGGAGTTCTTCTCTTGCCTTTGGATATCTTAAGAGATTCTTGTATTGGAACTGGACTTAGGTCAGTAGGTGCAAAAAATTAATTGGAACTACAGTTGTCCCAGCAAATCAGTTTTGCTGGCTACCTTCCATCCAGCAGCTTACAATATCTATTTAATTATTAAGCTGGGAAGAGAGAACTGACTTCTGCAACAACTGAATTATGTGCATGTTTGACAGACATATGGGGGCTGAAGATTTTATCTTGGTGGATCCTGTGAAATGCTAAATGTATGCAAAAGTACTATCAGAAAGAGCTAGAACTCTTTATTAATGAACATGCACATAGTCAGACACTGTTCCCTCTCCCACATTACCTCTCATGACTCCCTATCTTCAAGTATGCTGTGCGAAAGCTGGTTTTATTGTGCCAGACACAAATTCACTTTCCTGGATGCATCCCAAAAATTCAACCAATAAATGGCCCATCCTTCCCTATCCCCAAAACTTTCATAAATCTAGTCTCCTCCTGCAAGCTTATAATTCCAGAGGCTCAGATCTCCTGCAGAGGACTGTGTATGAGCTTTGTCATGCTGCCCAGCCTAGTCCTCACTGCCGGAGTTAGATGCTACTGTCAGGTTTAGCAGCAGAGGCTCAATTGAGCTCCTTCATTTCCAACCAATTCAGGCCACAGTCTGAAGCAGAAGGTCTTTTCCTCTCCGTGCTCTTGTGATTTTGAGGAGCACAGACACCTGAAACTTTCACCGCTGTGGAAAGCAAAGCAAAGCAAAGCAAAGCAAAGCGAAGCGAAGCAAAGCAAAGCAAAGCAAGGCAAAGCAAAACAAAGCAAAGCAAAACAAAACAACAAACTAAACCAAAAAAACCCCAAAACAAATCAAAACGTTATCACTAGCTAAGGCCCCCTTTCCTTTGAACAAAAGGATTTTATATGCTGATTGCTAGGGAAACAGTCTTTCACATCTTCTTAAGTATCTTTCTGCAGCTGTTCCACTTTCATTGAGGACAAACCTTTTGCTTAGGGATTTCAGCCCATACCAGAGTTTGAAGCCAAGGAATTGGAAACAGTAAGATTTATTCCTTCTGAACTTGCTTGCTAAATTTCTCCATAATATTTGTCAATAAAATACTGTGGAGGTATATTCTTCACAAATAACTCCTAGAAGAAGCTGATAACCTTCAGAAAAACCTATACAATTTCATTATTTTCCAAGATTAGAAATTTAGTTAGAACCCCTCAAGAAAGAAAAGAAATTTACAGGTAACAAATAATTTGCTTTAAAGGTATTTATTTATAGGAGTAAACACATATGAACATTGTTTGTATGTGTATATAAGCCTATAGCCTACATATGAGTATGTTTTATTACACATACATATACAGAATTTGAATATTGCATAAAAAGCATTTGCTTATATAAATAATAATAAATTACTTCCCACCTCTAGATGGCCCATTACACGAAATGGTCTTTGACATAGCAATATCTCAGATGGTCACCTCTGAAAATATTAGAATGTATACAGAAAGTTTTTGACACCTGAATTCCTGGAGCACTGATTTGCCAATGATTTCAGTTTCTATTATTACTGTAATATTCAACTACATGTTGTGATGCTTTGCAGTGTATGACCCTTTTTGGTGAAAATATCAGAACTAAATAAGACAAACTAGTTCTTTGAAGTTAGAAAACAAAAACCCCACAGAACTTCTGCTATAGGTATTGTTGCAATATTTAAGATGCAGATGGCTGGGAGACCTGTGGCTCTTAAGGTAAAAGTAGTAAAACTTATGCATTACAGCTAAGGTCCTTTTGGCAATGGCTGGAACAACGCATAGCCTCAATTAAGGGTGATTTATACTGCACAAGTGAGTTTTGCATTATCACAATATGATTTAGCTCCTGTAGAGTGTTAATTGTCCATGGCTAAATGCAATTTGATTGCACTGCTCTGCAAATTCAGGGGTCTTCCTTTGCATGTTTCAAGCAATGTTTCCAACCAGAAGGCCTAAAGAGATGTCCGACACATCTCAGCATATGGTCTTTTTGCTTTTGCTCTCAGGAACCCTGTTTAGTTGTTCTCACCTGGCTTTCACTGTCTAACTAAGTGTACTTTTCTTTCGTGCAGTAACTCCACCACCTGATTTTCACCTCTGCCTACTTTGTGTGCTTTTGTAAAAGCATCTGATCTGTATTTAAAACAAAGAAAAATGTTTCTGGCCTGGTTTTTCTGTGTGGAGGAGGTACAAGGAAACTGTTTGTTTACCTGCTTGAATAGTCACTGTTAAGCAACTACCATTTGATGCTCTCTTAATGCAGTTACATGAATGGTATGAACTGTATGTAGACAACAGAACAGACGTCAGAAGGTCATCATGGAACCAGAAATTATGCATCTTAGATTTAGTGTGCTGGTCTTCTTCCCAGGCAGCTGATCCCCTCTTGATTATTAAACAAGAAAAGAGCAATTGCTTGGATCAGCTTTTTGTTCAGTTTTCATGCTGCATGTAGCACAACAGTCTGCTGGTCCTTCAAAAAGCAATGATTGATGATAACTCCATCTCCACGCCTGTTATGGGTTTAAGCAGTAATTGCTGCATCAATGCCAAAAGATTTACAAAGGTCAAAATTAAAAGTGAGAGAAGACCCCTCTCTCTGTTTCTCTCCCTGCCACCAGGAGAGTAATTGTTGTCAGTAACTCCGAAAACAGCAAAAGTGCTGAGCTTGCCTTTTTGGTCTTTCCTTAGAAACTTGATTATATTTCACTGGTATGAATGCCTCACTGGCAGGCACTGCATGCTGATGACAGTAATTTTTCTTCCCACTTATGTCTACCATTACCACTGTCCTTGTAAGAAAAACCCAAACAATCTCATTATAAATCCAGCAATGCTCTTGCTGAACAACAAAAGAAGCTCAAAGGGAGATGCCTCCTCTGACATTACAGCAGTGGTGGGTAGCAGAAGGTGATGCAACAGGGAAACAAACGCTTTTGATTGAATCACACTCTGATACCCTGAAGTGGCAGAGAGATGACATAGGGTTGAGAGAACGAGGCCTGAAGACATTCTGTAGGCACCAAAGTGATTGTTGGGGATTCTGGCAGTGGTACTGTGCTTTTCAATTCAGACTTGGATTTTGCTATAGATATGCTGATTATCACTGGCTGATCAGAAGTGAAATGGCTATGACACAGAATGGGTTAGAGGCTGGTGATGATAAGGAAAATGTTGGCACTCCTGTTTTCTTTAATGTTTGTGGCTTGCCATGGAGACCCTGTGAACTTTGTCATCTCTGGTTTTGACAGGACAGCTGTGCTGTGCTATGCATGGGAACATGTCCTCCCTCATTTCCACTAGCTTTGGCATATGTAGGAAAGAGTATCTTAGAATGCCTGTGAAATGTGCTTGATCCTTCTTCTCTCTTCCATAGGTGTCAAAGAAATGCAAATTATTGTTTCCAGAAAACCACTCCTGATTTCTGATGGTGAGGCTGGAGAATCAAGCCAATCTAATTAACTAGGTATAAATTTATCAGTTTTGGTGGTTAAAATATCCACTTCTTAAACAATGAAGTTTAAACTAGATAAAAATAAACCTATGAATGAATAGTAAATTCTGACAGGACTGATTCAGTCTAAAGAAGAGCTTTGCCTCCTAAAAAAAATAATTTTATAATATTTTTGTTTCTGCAAGATTTCAAGACACTGCAGTAGCAAAAAAGGATCTCCCCTCTACACACCTCAGGTCCAGAAGACCCATCGTCTAACTCAGCTTGTGGGGGGAGACCTGCAGGTACTGCAATATCAAGCAGAGGGCAGCTGTGAACTTTAGAGAAGGCAGCTGGAGGAAGTGTTCCTCTCATGAGAAACACATCTCAGAAAACTCCTGGTTCCTGCTAATTAAATAAATCTGAAATTATTCCCTGACACACTGGACTTCAATCTCTTTTTCAGACTTTTTCCTAAAAGTCAGCAGAATTACAGATGGGTGGCTGCTCACTGAAAATCAAAGATATTTACACCCCCAAGGTAAAGCCATGTTCATCTGGATGCACTTCTAACTTGCTGGGTTTATTAGACGAGTTGTCCTAGTGTAACTAAAGCAATTGGGTTACACAGTGCATATCCTTGGACACTAAAACCATTTTAAAATGATATTTACATAGACTGTTTTCAAAGGCTTAGTTTCAGCTCACTGGGTAAAAGCAAAGCTTTAACTAGTGTGAGTAATTCTCCATTAGATGTCCACATTCTTATAACTAGGTCAGAATTACATCGACTTGGCTACTCTGCTGCAATGTTTCAGGCTAGGAAAGCCTCCCTAATCCTTAGGATTCATCACCACTGAGGTCTGAAGTGTTTAAATGAGACTAGACAGTGCTTTACTAAGTGGTTAGAACTGAACACAGAGATGATATTTCTCCCTGTAATAACAGTTTTCTCTAAATACCTAGTTCTACTCCTAGCCATATAATCTGTTTATAACTCTTCCTTATATTCTATATATCATGGAATCATAGAAAGCTAGAAGACTTGAAAGATCACTTATTTCCAATCACCCTGCCACAACACTAGACCAGGCTGTTCAATACCCCATCCAACCTAGATTCGACTCACCGTCTCAAACCCCTTCCATTTAACCAGAATGATTGAAGAAAATACTACCTGCTCTCCGGAGTCCCTTAGCATTGCCGCTGGACTTTGTAATCCTTCTTGTTACTTCTCAGACTGTCCTAGCTGCTCACATGAAACAACAACAGTAAATAATAGACAGTGGACTTGGTAGTCTCTCTGTGACATCCCTGATACAACACCCAGGTAAGCAGCACACCTCGAGAGAGTGCATCAGGTTGGCAAATAGGTGCCCCTCAAGTAAAACTCAGTGCTATGATTAATATGGTGGGGTTTGTAATTATTATGCTGTGGTATTAATACTGTTATAATTGTGATTATTTTATGAAGCAGTATCATTTCACCAAAACACTGTTTATTTGTATCAGATACAAAAGCAGATTCTTCTCACCTCAAAGAGAAGTCTAATTTGTCCATGGTAGTAGGTATAAGCTAATGTATAAGATCAGATGGGTGGTGACTAGCATGTTACTTAGTTGTGCGATTTAATGACATGTCTTTAGTTGCTAATTTGTTTGAAACTGCTTCTAATGTCCTTCATAATAGTGAACTGCAACTGCAAAGAGATCCCAACAACACAGCTAATACAAAAATGTAAGAAAACTTCATTCTGGGTTCATGGCCATATTTTTTGACAGCTATATTCATCAAGTAAAAGTTGAGGAGTAGGAAACAGCTTTAGGAAATAATGAGAAACTAGAAATAAAATATTAATCTTATCACAGTTTAGTTAGAAGAAGCTGGGTGTAAGCCAGGATTTGAAATTGAAGATGCAAAAATTAATGTCAGAGAGTGATAAGGGCTGTAAATCACATGCATTTATATGCCATCAATCTTGTTATACAGGAGGATTATAGCATGATTGACAACAGAGGAAGTATTAATTTGTAAGGATCAAGATTTTGGTGTTAATAGAATTTGATCATCTGATTTACCAAAGGCACAGAATTGAAATACTCAAATGACAAAGGAATGAATCATAACTATACAGAGGTGGCTTTGAAGAAACTCAGGGACCCTGACTTTTCTGTTCTTCCGCTGTAAAAATTTATTACTCCTATGTATTATGATTCTACGTCCTTGGCCTATTCATCAGACAGTCTTGTATATATCCTGGGCAAGTTACCGTCTTTCGTGTTTTATACCCGTTATGTGATTTAACCTGTTTTGTTGAAACATCAAGTTATCTTTCTTTCTGATTTCCCTGGGTACACTAAAGGGAAGATTTTTTTTAGCTGTGACTGTTCTTATGAACTTGAAAGTGGATTTGGGTCAGAGGCTGAGGCACTTTAAAGGATTAGTTGAAGGAGGGCTTTATAAGATCTTTTTCTCCCTTTTTCTTCTCTTGTTATTCCTGTTATGGGATCAATGATCCACAGGAGCTGTGTGTGATCTCTTGCAGGGAACTTCAGCAGGCTCCAGTTCATTTTTTTTTCCATGGGTCTTCAAAGATGGTGGACCATGATGTTATCTAGCCTGTGATGTTTTTCTGTCTTCCTTTATTTCTTCTGTAACCTCATCCTGGTCAATATTATGGTTTACAATTAGGATTTTTTTTTTATTGCTGTCTGCATATCCATATCTTACTGCTTCTATCTCACTATTAATTTAATTAAATGTTTTCTGAATACAAGAACCAGCATAAAAGTAACAGAAAGTGGGCTGTTGCTGGAAGTAAGAGTTTGTAAGAAGAATTCAGTGCTTGATCTGCAGTGTACATGCTAGCTGCATATCTGTAGATTTTTCTTAAAGCAATGTCTAGATTAGATTTGTACTCATTATAATACAAAAGTTATAAACACGTTAGCATGTTGCATAGCACTGTGGACTTGTTTGGCATATAATGATTTTTGTGGTGTTTGCCCAGATCTTTGTGTCCTAGCTAATCATGTCTAGATTCCCATACACCATGTGCACTCTGCATATGCTACATCCAAACCCATTCTCGAAATGTGGTTTTGAAATGAACATTTCAAACCCCTATTTTGGAAAGATCCACTCTGCAGTGGACCAGAAAAATAAGGTGTGCAAGGCTTTGTGCTACATGCTGTAGTCCATCATGCGATGCTGAACAGGAATATGCATTGAGATGGGGATATTTAGACTTCAAAATGCAGAAGGCTAAAAGAAAATTCATGCTGCTTTTCCTACGCTCATATTTGTGGTTCCCCATCTTCCCATTTGTCATTGGTATAATGATTTTTTAACAAATATTTAGCACTTATACAGTTACTGTACCAGCAGCAAAATAGCTCACCTAAATAAAGAAGAAACCAGGCAAAGAATTAAAGCTCAAATTCTTCCTTTGCCCCTGATGTCTTACGTGCATTTTGACATCTTTGTTTTCCTGTTCTTCTATTTCTTTATTTGAAAAGTAAAGCTATCAAATCCTACCATGTGACTGAAAGAGTAACAGTGTGTAATTGTCGTGGTTTAAGCCTCTAAAACTCACGAAAGTTTTCTCCCTCACTCACTCCCCTCTCTTTCTTCCCCCCAGTCCTGGGGGATGGGGAGGAGAATCAAAAAAATGCAACTCCCACAGGTTGAGATGAGAACAGTTTAGTAACTAAGGTATAACACAAATCACTACTGCTATCACCATCAATAATACAAGAGAAATACAAGGAAAGAGAATACAACTGCTCACCAAGCCCGAACCAGCCAGTGCAACCCCTCAGCAGCAAACCCCCCAATACCAAAAAACCTGACCATGCCGTGCACCCCCAGTCCACCATCATCACACCCTTCCGGGTCTCTGCTCTCCGTTTTCACATCCTGGACATGACGTGCTGTGGTATGGAATAACCTCTTT
>JARCZZ010028269.1:53259-66242 GCA_030323915.1 Brotogeris chrysoptera | reverse complement strand
CTGCTGCTGCTGAACCCATGACACTTGCTCTCTGTAACAAACACGTGAAACATTTCTGAAGGCCTGTGACAGAGCACAGACCAGTGAACAAACAAGTTTCTTATGATCCTTTGTAACACATGGGCTAATTTCCTCTGACAGGACTTGAAAGCCAAATGCTGCAGAAGGGTTAAGAGTAACTCCTGCACAAGGGAGTCCACTTTAAAATTGTATAATCCATTTTTGAGTGTTGGACAATAAAGGAATATGGGAGATCCAGTAATACTGAAAAGGTAATTTGTTGTTCATAGAAGTGAAATATCCCATCATTTTCAAACCAAATTGGAAATAATCTTGTTGGATTATTTGGAATAACCCAACAAAGTTGCAAATAATCCAGTTCTTCATTTTGTCTGCCTAGTACCCTTATGCAATAGACAAGAAGTTTATCTTTAGTACTAATGAATAACAGAAGACAGGACAATATTCTTAATTGTGAATCATAGAATAGTTAGGGTTGGAAAGGACCTTAAGATCATCTAGCACCAACCCCCCTGCCATAGGCAGGGATACCACACACTAAACCATGTCACCCAAGACTCTGTCCACCCTGGCCTTGAACACTGCCAGGGGTGGAGCATTCACAACTTCTTTGGGCAACCCATTCCAGTGCCTCACCACCCTCACAATAAAGAACTTCTTCCTTAAATCTGACCTAAACAAGGAAAGAAATTAAATGATGACTTGTATATTGCCTTAAGGAGAGAGAATCAATTTATCTCCCAAATGGTCTTTTAAACTGTCTTCTCTGGAAAGGGTGATTGTGTGTGTGATCATACATAACGTTACTAGTTATTTGAAGCGTGTATTCTCTGTAAAGCCATTTGATGAATGCATATAAGACAGGAAGAGATTAGAAAGCAGGGAAAGATTGGAAGATTCAGCATCTACTTAGAACTGCTTGTCTTCTGAAAACATTAGAAGAAAACGAGAATTTTTAGTCTCTTCCTAGTTTGTTTTATTGGTCCCAGTAAAGTGAGGCAAAGGTAGTTGTTCCTGTTGTCTGTGGTGGACTACTTAGATAAGAAGAGGAAGATAGCAGAATAAAATGGGGAAAGGAGATTGGTTTACCAGTAAAAGGATGAAAGAATGTTGGGGTTTCTTCATTATTTGTTCTTTTTCTGATGCTTGTTTGGGATATGGTCAAGTTAATTCGGCTGTTACTTGGTACTGGGAAAAAGGGGGAATGTCTGGGGCCTACAAGCAGCAAGAATAGGAAGGCTATTGCAGTGAAATTTAGTGGTATTAAATACTGTCTTTTTATTTATACTCTTGCAAATAAGTGACATTTTGTAAAGATTTTAGGTTATTTATTTAACAAAAAAAAAAGTTCTGGCTTTATAAACTCTCATCTTGACATTTTGGTATTTCTGAAAAATTTTTGACACAGGAAATCTTGAAGATGTAACCAACAGCTTCTCATGCTAGAAAAACTGACTTGTGTCAGTTTTTTCAAGCTTTATGTGTGTTTATTAAAAAAAATACATGTTAAAATCATTTTTCATCTTTTGTTCACTTTCATCAAAGCAAAACTAGTGGGTTTGCTGGAATGTGTCAATTTTTAAGTGTTCTTTTTCCCTGTGTCATTGCTAAAGGTGTGGCTTGAAATGCTTGGGATATGCTTGTTTGTTGGTTTGAGCCGGTAGAAATAGGTTATCATATTTTCATATTGGAGATCAATTTCTTCCTTCTTAGGCTTTGAATTGTACATAAAAATTGTTCTGCAATTTGAATTTTATTTATTACTTTATAATTTATAAATCAAAGAGTTTGCTTGCAAGGTCCCTTTTACCTCTTCCACTCTATACCTCTGACTCCCCCTCACCTCTCTTGTTGCTTACTGTCATTGTAGAAAATTGGTGCTCGTTTGGCTGTTGAATCTGCAACTGCTGCCAAAGGAAATGCCTTATCAGTGACCCTTTTGCCCAGTTCAGTGTTTGCTGGTTGTCTTGATGCCTTCCTCTCCAGTAGTCTCCTGCCTCTGATCCCCGTAAACTTCCTTCTCTGCTAATAACAGTAGCAGTTACATCTGCTGAGCCACATAACTCCCATACTCTGCAACCCCTGTTTGGTAATCTTCTGAATCAGAGATGTGTAGCTCTTTTGCCAGAACATTAAAAAGGAGATCTGAATTCATATGAAGATGTGAATAACTTATTTCCAGGGAACAGAAGAGTGAACATAGTGTCATTTATTTAACCAGCAGGAAATATGGCAAATTTTGATTTGATTTAAAAAAGAAGTAAATTAACATTCTCTTTTTAATGACACGTAAAACCCTTTCATTGTGATACTGGTTGAAGTGAAGGTTTGTCCTTAGCTGGTTGTTCTAACAAAGAAATTGTTGCTGGCTGATGACCAGTCTACAGGAATTAAAAATACAGGCAAATGTCAGATTCTGCCTTGCCTGGTATTTAAGATGCCAGTGAAAACAGAATTACTTAGAAAATTAAAATCTAGAGGAAGATGGCAGTTTGACCAAGGTTATCGATATGGAATCACAATGTGGTTTGATTACACTGATACCAAAAAGTAAGCTGATAAACTGCGCTGTTGTATTCAGTCTTGCTCACCATCCACCTTGGCACAGTATATAATATGAGATTAGAATAATGTAGGGTTTGGTTTGAGGATTGTATGACACAAATTGAATTGTAGTATTGAAAATGTGGCTTCCTGACTAAAAATGCAGAATTATGTAAGTGTTGCAGCTAATAATCCTCTATCCATTATTTTTAGCATAATAAATGTAGTTTGGTTGCTTTTGTCATATTTTGGGAAAAACTTAATATATAGTTAAGATGCTAAATAGTCACTTAGTGACATGATCTGTTTTCTAACACATGGACAGGTAATTGTCAGAAATGTTTAGCTGGCCCTTAAATAATCTGCAATCTTTCCCCCTCTATTACTAAAAGTAGACAAAATCTTGCCAAAATGTAGTAGCTTTCAGCCTAGAAAAGATTCAGCCTAGAAAATTAGTTAAAATTCAACAGGCAGTAGGGTAAGGGTAAAATTTGAGTTTGAACAACAGAAAATCATTAAGGCAAATCTATATTACATACACAAGCATAAAACTCTGAAGTGAAGGTTGACCAGGCCAAATCAATGGTGATAATTTTAAATTAAATGTCCTTAGGATGTAGTGGAAATTTCTGTAAAGCAAATAAGGATTTTTTGCAATACATAAATACTTGCCACCATAAATTTAAAACCAGTAGTCTTGGAAGCATTAGGACTTCTCATGGAAAAGTTAATGGATTTGTTAACATAATTGATGTAAGAAAGTACTGAGGCCTACTGTGAAAAAATGTTCGTACAAAAGAAGTGCATCTAACAAATGAACAGTAATGTTAACACCACTCCCTTAAAACAAATCCTCATTCATGTTAGCAAAATAAAAACTGTGATGGCCTAAATGCATGGTGTGAGCCTATTCCAATGGTTAATATATTAAGATAAAAGAAAAACACCTGCAGGATTTGGTTTTCTTGTCATATTTGGTGCAGTGCTTAGCTCTTACTGATTGGGCACTCTTAGCTGTTGACTGGGGAATGTAGTAAAGTTACTGTTGTTATGGTACTTAATTTTTCATATTTTTCCAGTGGATGTTAGTGCTTATTACACCATTCTAACAACCAGTAAATAGTGATGTGAATCAGCTGTGTGTTAAGCTCTTCTGAGAGCTTAACATTCATTAGGAATGACATCTCTGTTAATAAACTGAGTTTATATAATGCTTTAGGGTACGTATATTTTTATGTCAGTTGCTCATCTTGGGAGCATAAAACAAATTGTGAGAATGTGTACAGCAGATAGACCATTTAGTGTTTGTGTGAGATGTTTTGTAAACACAAGAACATAATGAAATCTTAATTTATTTAAATTTATCTTTTAGATTTTATGTGGCCACACCTCAGGAAGTAAATGATAGATCTGTGGTCTGAAGAAGACACACATTTGGGGTTTGTAAGAATTAACTCTTTTCTTAAAAGAGTCAAACAATAGTGCCTAAAGCCCTTTTAATACCATACAGGACACACTTCAGTATGTAATTATCTTTGATAGACAGAAAAAGAATGCTTCTTCTCCCAGGGTTTAGTACATCTGCTAGATTATATGGCACTCTGTTGTCTCCTTTTGTGTATTGTCATTGATTGGTACTACCAGACAATAGAGCTGGAATGGGATATCCAGAAATTGTCCAGGCTGCTCTTTGTTAGCCTTCCAAGACTTTCTGTTGAACAGATTAAAAATGTGTTCCTCATCATAGCGCACTAGTATGGTTTTGTTGACAGAGAAAATTCTTCCTTGTTACTGCATCCTCCAGTGAGGCATGCATTAACTATTGAAACATGCAGATCCAGTTCATCCATTTGCCTCAGAGTAGAATAAGCTGTACTCAGCTCTTGACAGATGTTTGCCAGACCTTTTCTTTAAAGCCTTGCTTGATGGAAATTCCACTCTTTGGGCAGTTTATTCTGATACTTAATTACACTGACTGGCATAGTTAGATACTTTGTAGAAGGATAAATAACCTTTGCTTGTCTCCTGTTGCAGTCTAAGGCCATTAAATGTTCTCTCACTGTTGTGGGCTTGGAGAGTCTGTAATGCTTTGCAACAATAGTTTGTTTATCTGAAGGAAATGAACCTCTTTAGAAAGACCACAGATATTCTAAGTTACAGGTTGTTTCATAAAAGATGTCAACTTTGGTTTAGGTTGTTTCCATGGATCACATTAATACATACAACTGTTCATGCTGAATTTTGAACCTTGCTTTGGACCATGAAAAAGAGAATCCATGCTGTTGCAGTGACCAGGAGTAGCTGGAACAGTGAATGCTCACTCTTTAAATCAAAATGCCTATTCTAACCCTTGGGGCTTGCTGCTTCCTTTTGCCTGCCTTTATTAGGAGTTGAATCCCGGAAGCTGTTAAGAAGTTTCTGGCTTTTAATGTGGGGTCTTGTGATTGTACCATTAATTTTGTTATCCATTCATAGAACCTTGGTTTTATCCTGGCTTTTCCACTTCTGTTTTGTATTTAGACTGTTTTTCAAATCTGCTAGTCTTTTTGATTTCCCTTCGCCAGTGCTCTTTGCTTCTCCCTCTCTCTCAGTTGTGATGGTGTCTGCATGTATAATTGCATCTCTATTTCAGCATTGTCACTGAAAATACTAAGTAACATTGACTTGTATAGACTTTTTGAACACCCTGTTCATTGCATCATTTAGGTTGGAAGGTCCACCACTGGTGGTGGCTAAATGTTTATTTAGCTAAGGAACAGAACGCTCAGATTTCTTTTTTGGTTTCTGTGTATAGCTGGTTCTTTCAATGTATCTTTTATCCAAATGTGTGCATTTTGAACTGTCCTTCTAATTAGATCATCACAATATTAGTACTCGGTGATTGTCAAGAAAGTAGTTCATCGGTCATCATATTTAACGTAATCCATCTATACAATTTAAGAATAAATTTTAAACTATGAAATTTATTTAAGCAGCTTGTGTCTCTTTGGGCACCTACCAATATATTTTACTGATTAGTGCCAAAAAGAGTGATTCTTTTTAAGGATTATCAACAGCAAAATTTTGCCTTTTTTTCTGTAGAGCAAATTGAAAACCAAATTATTTTTAACTGATCCTTTCTATTGCCTAGTACCTAATGTAGTATTCTACAGAAAGCAATAAAATTTTAATACTGTGGGAAATTTACACACATACATATGAGAAGTAATTGGATTGTTTGGAACAAGGGATGAGAAAGCTCTTGGTGAGATTGTGCTGAAGTGGAAAACTCACATGTATAGTGGATAAGACTGGAATGGGTTTAATGGAGTTTAGATCTGCTTTTGTCAACTTAAAGATGGATTTGCAAATGGTCAGTTGTGTTTGAATAGCTTCTTTCAAAAGTAGTGGCACAGATCTCTCAAGGGCCTAGGAGAGTCTTAAGGAGATTTAGATTTGTAGATTTTCTAGTTTTAGCATGTAACAAAAAGATGAGGGAGGAAGAGGGGTCTGTGTTCCTTCAGAGTTTTGGAGAAGGGTTGGTTTTGGCATGTGAGTTTTATTCTGTGTTTTGGTTTACAGTTTTTGGTTCTGGGGTTTGGTGGTTTTCTTTTGGATTGGAATTGGGTTGTTTTTTTTCCAGGTTTCCAAATTCAGAGAGAAGATAGGTTTTCTCTGGGTCTATCAACCTTTTATTTCAGGAATTGTCCTAACATAAGCTGATCTCTTCTTTGTGATTACCCTGGTACAAACATTTGCTGGCTGAAGGTTGTAGAGTTTGTTTGCAGGCTTTTTTGTGTAATCACTTCTGCCTACTGTTTTGGCAGTAGTTTAAACTCAGGGAGTCAGATGATGTACTCAGACTGGTCTTCTTTCCTGTGTTTATTTTTTAAAAAGTGGAAGGTGCCCTCAGGAATAGTACCTTTACTTGGAGTTATTTTTCTGATTTTCCTCTAATCAAATAAATCTTTTAACTTCTTCCTTCAAAAATACCAAGGAGCAGCCTTTTGTTTTTCACTGATGGGCAAACTAGTGTGGCTTCCTATTCTGCAGCCTTTAGAAAATGAATCATAGACTCATATAATAGTTAGGGTTGGAAAGGACCCTTAAGATCATCTACTTCCAACCCCCCCTGCCATGGGCAGGGACACCTCACACTAAACCATGACACCCAAGGCTCTGTCCAACCTAGCCTTGAGCACCACCAGGGGTGGCACATTCACAGCTTCCCCGGGCAACCCATTCCAGTCCCTCACCACACTTATAGTAAAGAATTTCTTCCTTATATCCAATCTAAACTTCCCCTGTGTAAGTATGAACCATTTACCCCTTGTCCTATCACTAAAGTCCTGATCTGTTAATGGTTTCATCCAGTCATCTGTTAAGAGTGGTACAAAGTTGTGGTAGCTGACATAGCTGGATAATGTTCTTCAGCAGCATGTAATGAACAGAAAATGTTATGTCTGTACATTACAGCTTGGTTGGTAGGCTAAAATGTTGGGGTTTGCAGAGGGTTCTTTCAAGGCAGTCTTCTCACTAAGCTGCCATCTTTTATGTACTTTGACCTCTCATATTATCAAAGTAAACATAAGTAAATACTATGCCAATCTAGATTTTTATCTGTTTATCTCGAAATACATTTTATAAGCCATAAATCCCAGGTTTATGCAACTAAGAAAAACAAATAGCTTTTAGTTTCTTCATAGATTTTCTAAGTTCTTAGTAAATTTTTGCTTTAGAAAATCAAAACTACACAATTGTTGAAATAGAAAGGGAGTTCTCTATAGATGGATTACAGGGTGGGGGTGGAGGCAGGGGAGGGTTGTTAAAGTGGGGTTGGGGGGGGTTGCTGTGTTACTATTCACAGTAATTGCAGCATGGGCTTTTAGTGGGATTATTTTGTTAAAAGTCGGGGAAGGAAATTGGAATGATTGTTAAGTCTTAGTAAATTCTTGTCCAGTTTGTGTTGTTCCTTTGCTTATTAATCAAGGCTCTAATAGGGAACAGCAGTTCTACAGTGATGTATCTGGATGTAGAAATAACACAGAAGGTGCTCATTTTAAAAGTAAAGGAATGCCGTTTATTATTTTTAGTAAGGTTGCCTTAAAAGTTTTTCAGTAAACTGTTATATGCATACTTACACACATGCACATACATTCTCACATAGCAGTCTTTTCAGTCTGTATACGTTATAAAACTATTCTGCTTTATGCAAAAATTACTTAGTATACTTTTTATTTATATTAGAGCAAGGACAAGATTGCATCCTACAGCAAAACTCCAAAAGTGGATAGGAGTGATGTGAGGAAGGAGATGAAAGAAAAGTCTTCCATGAAACGTAAACTTCCTTTTACTGTTAGTCCATCCAGAAATGAAGATCGCAATTCAGACACAGGTAGAACCTTTTTATTTCCTTAACTAATTATTTATTGCTAAAATACATCCTAATTTAATTAATTGTATATTATGGTTTTATATTGATTATTTTTCCCTATAGAAAAGGATACTAAGTATGAAAGTTGCTTGCTTACTTCTGATTGTTGCATCTCAGTCTGATAGGCTTTCATCCTATCATTAGCAAGAGCTAGCATGCCAGCATAGTTATCTGCATTTTCCAGTTGTTTCCTAACCTCATTCTTTTGCTTCTGTTTTAGTAATAAATGATTCTTTTCACTGTCATCTGCAGAGGTCCATTCATTTTAAACAAGTAAAAGACATGTTAATTGTCTTGATTTGAGACAGCTGTCAGCCTTCCGTAGCCTTTTTTGGGGAGGGAGAGTTGGAAAGATTGGTAGATGTACTGTCCTCCATAGAAAAGGATGCTGAGGTTATGGAACTAACTAAACTTTCCATGGAGAGTGAACTTTTTTTTCAGTCTCAGCTCCTATGATCTGTTCAAGATACCTTTTCTGCACAGGCTGGTAGCTCTTCCCAACTTAAGCACATTCTTTTGGTACTGATTTCAAGACTTCAAAATACTATTCTTGGCTCTTTTCAAATCAAGATGGAGGGATCTGGGTGTATTCCAAGAGTACCTCTGAATCTAGGTGATTAGTTTTCTGTGTCCTAGTTCATTAATAGTTCTGCCAGTGGCAAAACAGGATCTGTGCCTTCTAAAAGGCCACCAGAAAGCACGTTCTCAAATTTCTCAGAGGCTCAGTGCTATGGTTTCTTACACAATACTCATTGTAAATTTGAATATTTTCATAAACGGGTAATTCCCTGAATATGCTTAGATTTAAATGCAAGGTGTAACTGTATATCTTCAGTGCTTATTTAATTTTTGGCCAGGACTGCTTTAATGCAGATTCGGTTTCTGGATATTGCATACAAATTTTTGTTACTGTAAAGAGAATATGGAAAGAAATTGACATTTTAAATAGTCACATTATAAAACAATGCGTTTGGCTTTAGATCCCTCTTTTCACTGGTTTTACAGAATTCTGGAGTCTTAACACTATTCATGATACTGCTTGATTCTTAAAAGACCATGTATAAATTAGAAATATGCTTCCAGCATCCACTTTATTAAATTTATTGTTTGGTAGTAGACCCTACCTATTTTTCACAATGGAAATGAATATATATAGAAGCAATATTTAGCACTTATCTAATGTTTTCTGTGTTGAAAATCTTCCATCGTCTCTCCCCACACCCATCAATTTTAAATAATTCATTGTTGCAGCATCTTGTAAGGTAAGGTACTTCTTTGTTTTTCCTTTGCTGTAGCTTTTGTTGTCACAGTTGCCGTAAACAAGATATTATTCTAGGAGCTTAGAATGCACAAGAAGGCTGTGGGCACACTACAGAAATCTTTTTGTTACAAGTTGTAGCAGACAGATGAAATAAACCATTCAAACAGGTGCAAGAGGTGCTTAACATAACAATAGAAGGCACCTACCTTTTAGCTACTGTGTAGCAAGCATCATAGCTTGTTGTCCATTTCTTTACTGCTGAGGTAAGGAGGTAAGAACAATTACCTCCTTTCACTGATGAGGAACTTGGTACACAAGCTTCCCAGAAACTTTCTAGAGGCAGAAGCATTACCAGGATGAAAAAATAGTTCTTTGTAATGCTGATTCTGTGCCTCCTAAGTAGATTAGACCAGTGGGAATTAGCCACTTACACTGGTGGCAAGTTTGTCACTGACATAGATTAGGACTGACATCAGCGATCATTGAAGTGCTGCTTCTGACACAAACTTGGCATTATGCAGTGAAAAGGTTTGCCATCGCTGGACTAGAATGTTAGCTCTGAAATCAAAGTTCCCTGATAACTACTATGTACAGAGAATGTCAAATGTTATTTGAGAAGGAAGAATGTAAGCTTTTGGAGATGAGAGTGTAACCAGAGTCAAAGAGGAAAAAGAAGAGGAGGTGAAAAGTTTCTTAGCAGCTACTAGTGCTAGTGGTAAAAGAAATAAAATAATAATCTCATTTTTTTCTAATACCTTGCGCAAATCTGTAGTGGTATTCTACGTAAGTGGTCAGAGGTTGTGTATACAATTCATAATGGAAAGGATTCTGAAAGAATATGTGGTACTACCTCATTCGTTCCACTGTCCGTTACAGTTCCAGGATGGTTTTTATCACTTCCCAATAGTTTGGGGCTTTTTTAATGTTCTCCTAGTATGGGTTTATTTTTTTCAGAGTTCAGGGTAGCAAAATGTTCTTACTGCTCTGCTAAACAGTTTCTCTGTGACAGATAAGACCATTGAGTTTGATTTTTCAAATGCTCTTAAAGATTTAGGGGACACTAAACATGTGCCCGGGAGAACAGAAATCAAGAAATGCCATAACAAGTAACTGCAGCATTAAATAATTAATAGTTATTTAATTTAATTTAGTTATTTTATTAATTTAATTAATAGTTTCATTTAGTAAATTGTTAATCTCCACAATACTATGATACGGTTGCTACCTGATTGTAGAAACCCTATGATGACTGGGCTTCATCCTGTTCAGCAGGTGAATCAGTCAAAAAATCGGAATGCATAATTTTTAGAGCTTTACATCATCAGAGCTGTCTTAGAGTATTCATTCATGAACTAAGGTTCTGTCATTCTTGCTTTATTTTTGTGAAAATTGCCCCCTGCAGTTACACCTCTTGCTGCTTTTTGTGGTGGGTGGGTTTTTTGTTTAGGTGTTGTCTAGAAACTGTAAGTGATAGTGAACACGGACAGCTGAATATTAACTTAATTGGGAAATATTTTATTAAAATTGATTCCTACAAAACTGTACATATAGTACATTTTACACCATCAGTTTTGGCAAGACTGCAAACACATGGCATTTATAGTGTCCTATAAGAGTCCAGAACAATTATAATCCTCCAGTTTATCTAAATTTATATTTAATTCAGTGGTTTTGCCTAAGAAAGTGCTGCTATAAATTAGTATTAAATTTTCATATTTAGCCTTCAGGTTACTTTCTTAATAATTTCATACTGAGTAGGATTGAGTCCAGTTGCCTGAATGGAGTCATGCAGTGCCAGCTGAGATATATGCAGAAGCTGAGATGCGTGCACGGGGCTGAAAGATGTGAGAAACAAAGAGCTGTGGCCCTCTGGAGAGGCCAGCAGGACAATAAAATGGCATTACATGCCTTTTTTTAAGCAGTAGCATTATATTTTCAGTTTCTTCTGTTGTGCAGGGGTGTGTGTGTTACACTGTCTTGGTTTGGACAGCTTCCTAAACTGAGGGCTCAGTTATGACTTCCCCATTCTTTTATCAGAGCAACCAGGAAAAGCTAATATGATACATACATACTGCAGTCAAATTTATTTATATTACAAATTTGGCAGTATAGCTTTAACCCTAATTTAAGTTAATCTCAGAAATGATTCTACATACAAGCTTTAGTGAAGACTGATTGGATGGTGGAGGGAGAAGCATTTTTCACACCTTTTTTAATAAATTCTCTGATTCAAAGTCTCCTAATGCAAACAAGAATTTGATTGAAAAGCCATCACTTATTTAGGCTACTTAAATAGCACTATTAAAATTCTGTTAGTTTATTTAATTAGCTATTTTAAAATTACCTCTGATGTGTTTATCAGAATAAGAACAACAGGAAAGTGCTGCTTTTGCGAAACTTTTTCTCCACCTTGTTAGTATGAAGAGAGAAATTTGAATTTTTGCATAATATAACTGAAGATCAGAAAAATCTTTTAATAGTGAGGATAAGTATAGGCTTTTTTTTTCCTCATAGTCTTGTTACAAAGTTGATTATTCAGGAAGAACAACAAGTTATAATTATACTGACTGCTAATTTGTCATCTTTCCATGGAAATTATGTTCTCCAGATTTTCTGTTTATAGTAGTGTCTTGGTTTTGTTTTCTGACCCCTTCAATTTCTGTCTTTAAAGTAGACCACACATGGCACAGTCATATTTCTTTTAACTTAGAAGAGCAAAACAGCTGTCCTCTTCATGTTCCATGTGTATGTCATAGTAACACCATTTCTGTACTTATGCTTCCCATTTTTACAGAGGTTAGTGGGGCTGTTAAAGGGACTGTTTACAAGATCACATTGTGTTACTCTTTCCTGGATTTGGACTTATTGTTCAACTATTACATGTTTTTATTGTTTGGGCTAGAGGCAGTAAAGTGAAGGTGGTTTTGCGTGTGTGCGTGTGTGTGTGTTGGGTTGGTTAAATAAATATGCAGTAAACTTGATTAGTTAGATATCACAGTAGTACTTTGATATCTCTACAGCATGCAGTATACTGAGAGGTCTCTTCCATCACGTTCTAATCTTTCTCTTTCACTGTAGGTCAGAAGCAGCAGTCAGTCGTGTTGTGTTTCTCTTTAAAATAACTTCAGTCAGATTATGACAATCAGACAGATCTCAGTAACTCTGTCTCTTGACTTCATCAGCTGCAGAACTGATCACCTTGACCTGTCTTCTGCAGTTGTAATAAGCATATTAATCTCTTGTGTATCAATCCTATAACTTCTTTAGCAGCATTTATTTCAAAGAGTACATACTTTAGCTTTCATGGTCCTATTTCTTAATCCTGTTATTCCTTACAATTTGCACTTGACAGAAGATCTATATTAAACCAGACTATCATGAGACCTGAAGTTTGAATTTGGTCTTTTTGCTTTCTTTTATCCACTAAGGTGGTTGTTTTACTAAATGTGATGTTCTGTTAGCTTGGGCTTAGATTTGAGAACTACACATCACATTATTTAGTAATTTATTTTCAAAAAACATTTAGAAATTGCTTGACTGTAAATTTGTAATGTATCCAAATTAAACGAATACTCCACCCCCCAACATACATAACTGGTTGCCTTGGAACATAATCTGTCATGCATAAGTTCTTAAATAATTGCTGGTGATTCTGATGTTTCTAGTCCTAGAGTGTGAGTGAATTTCATGAAGCTCCTCTGCAAACAAGTGCTCAAATGCACCTATGTCACTGGTTTACATAAC
>JARCZZ010028269.1:34219-53159 GCA_030323915.1 Brotogeris chrysoptera | reverse complement strand
CTAGAGTGTGAGTGAATTTCATGAAGCTCCTCTGCAAACAAGTGCTCAAATGCACCTATGTCACTGGTTTACATAACTTGGCTATTTTTAAGTCCTTTTATGAAGTGTTAGGTGAAAATCTTACATTGCAAAAGGAAAATCTTTAAAGGAATGTTGCCTAGATAGATTTGGCTGCATATTATGAAGGTTATTTTAATAAAGATAATTGAACATGAAGCCACTTGAGCTTTGATTTTTATATTTTTTAATAACAAGAAGTTCTCTGATATTCTGTGTCCAGCTGCTGAAGAACACCAAAAAGCGTCAGGTAAGTGAACGTAAAAGTAATTTCTATTACACAGACTGAAAAAAATGCTCAAAATCTTTAAAAAAGACAAAATGCAAAACAAAAAAAAACCATCCCCCCCAAAAAAAACAAACCCCACAAACAAAAGCCTAGTGGACTGTCAGTTTTATAAATTAAATTCTACTTAATTTCGTAAACTGATATTATTCCTCTATTAGGAAACTTACTACTCTAAAAGTTGTATAAACATCAAGTACACAGCTGTGTAAAGTTTTCTATTACATCAACATAAAGAATTGCTAAGAAGTCAAAATTCCTGAATATTCGTAGCAGGAACAACTTCTCCTGATTAATATAGTGTACTGTGTGATGATATTCCTGGAATGAATGAACGAATGAATGAATGAATGAATGAACGAATGAATGAATGAATGAAAACAAATCGTATAATATACTCTGCAACAAGCATAATGGGGTTCCCAGTAGTTCAGAAGAATTTTTCTGTGGATTTGTGTAGCTTCCTTATCAGCACTTGCATTCTTGTTTTCCTTGGATTTTAAAAAAATAGTTTTTTGCTTTCTTATTTATTTATTGGTGTATGAAAAAAAATCTACATGCCCTACTCCCTTACTTTTGCTTCCTTTCACCCCTTTTGTCTTGTGTTATTTTATCTTGTACATTCAGAACCAGAGCATATGCATCAGATCTTGAGAGGGGGAAGCAATAGCCTCTTACAGGATGTACTTCATATTTTAGGTTTATTCTTGATCATGTTAATTTTGTGCATTGAACTGTTCAGATTTACTGAAAACACATATGAAGTCTCACAAATTTTAATAAAATTGTGTCTTTTTTGACACATAAGCGCATAATTAAAGTATAACTTGGTGAGAGCAGTTGTATTCTTATTTGGTACTTTAATTGGAAAGCTCTAGAAATGCCTTGCAAACACTATGTCAATAAAGAGTAATAGAAGAATAGTTTGCTCACCACTGAAATGCTTTGGAATATGTAGGGGAGGATCTTCATGTTGTTTGACAACACTAAACATGAGATGGGAGTTAACTGCGCTCATTTGTTTAGGAAGCTTTTATAACAAGATTATTAAAAGAACAAAAGCCACCAACCACAAAACCAAATGAACAACCCACACGTACACAAAAGAAAAACCCCAAACCAAACACTAGCAGGTAAAAACACCTGGAAAACTACTCTGTATAGTAAAAAATCAAAAGGTAGATCATCAAAACATTTATTTCATTTTTTTAGATGTATTGTTTTCTCAAGCTGAGTATAGCTATAAAGTTACAAGGAGTAATTCAGAATGAAAATGAATATTTTTTGAAGAGAAGAATCATAAATGGTAAATAGCATAAGCCAATAGCAGATCATGCCAGAAAAACTGAAATATGTTGTTTTGATGGAAGCACTAAGTTAGTCAATGAAGAGTATGCTATACATTATCCTTGGAGAGATAACCACATATTCACAGTGAAAAGTTTGAAAGTACAATTTCAGTGTTGATTTTCTTTAAGATTTCCTACACAGACATTCTACCAATAGGGCAATAGCCTTGATTTAGATATTCATGAGTATGGGATGCCTGCAGTTTGGAAAAATCTCGTGTTTTGCTTTAGTAAAAGGAATCTTGTTTCCTTTTTAAATGTGACTGATAGATTTGTAGGGGTTTTTTAATATGCGTGTAGGTCTGTGGCTTTCCATTCTTAAAATAGCCTTGCTTATAACTGTTTAGTCTGTAAAACCATGTATTTCTGTTTCGGTCCTTACAGAATTCAAGGTGTGCACTATTTACTTGCCTTCCTGTGCCTGAATAGCATTGCATTACTTAGGCCTAGAAGATGAGATTAAGAGAAGGTTAGGAAGGCAGAAAATGAGAGGAAATGAGTGAAACAAGGAGGGCCACAGAGGGGGCTTTAGGCAGAAATGGAGAAAATCAAAAAGATAAAAAATAGTTTGGGGCTTAATGAAATGTGGAGTGGAATGGTTAGGAACCCCAATGAGACTTCAGCTTACACTTTGTAATTTTTATTAATTTTTGTGTCTCTGCAGAAAGTCATGAGGTTTGCCTCAGTGGAGTCTTCTGTTTTTAATATTTTCTACATTTGCAGATGACAGGGGGCTTGTGGATTTGTTTTGTGTTTTTAATAAAGCTTTTATCATACAGGTGTTTGAGGTTGACATTTAGAAAACGAAACTGGGTGGACCAGTATAATCATGGGGACAAGTAATAACATCAAAATTCCCACCCCCTACTTTCACTTAGCTTAATTGCAGCCCACAAAATCACAGAGCCATTAGGGTTGGCAGGGGCCTCTGGAGAACATCCAGTCCAGCCCCCTACCAAGGCAGGGCCACCTAGAGCAGGTTGCACAGGAATGTGTCCAGGAAGGTTTTGAATGTCTCTAGAGAAGGAGACCCCATGACCCTCCTGGGCAGCTTGTTCCACTGCTCTGCCACTGTCAATGTAAAAAAGTTCTTCCTCGTGTTGAGGTGAAACTTCCTGTGCTTAGTTTATGGCCGTTGCTCCTCATCCTGTCACTGGGCAGCACTAGAAAAAGCCTGGTGCCATCCTCAATTTTTAAAAAATTAAAATGTAAAAATTTCCACAATCTTTTTAATATTGCCCAAAATACTAAGTGTAACACTGTCTCATCAGATGGTAATTGGTCACAGTGAGAATAAGTTGACACACTTATTATGCAAAAAGCTAAAAAGATCAGTGTGGCAACCAGGCTTTTTTAAACCAATGGTACCAATCCCTAACCAACCCTCAACCAATTCCCAGCCAAATTCTACTGTTTTTCTATGGCCAAGCCTGGTTAATCAGTCCAACAGTTTTTCCCCCCGCCAGCCTTTCATCTATTACACATTCCATGTTGTGATCTTTAGATCTCAGCTTTTGTGCCAGCCACAGAGGAGAAAGAGCAGGCAATAGACATCCTTACTGGATTCTGCCTCTGTCTGTGTGGTCAGTAGTCCAGCCTGGAGGGTGAACTGGGATTACCTCTGACTGTAGGATGCAGAGTCCTGTCCAGCTCTTTAAAGGCCTGTTGGGAAAGTTGTCAGTAGGGAGACTTCCAAAAGATGAAGGTGCAGTAGAGCGAGCAGGATCTCTAGAAATACTTGGAATTGGAAGATGTTGTTTCCGTTGGTTAAGTCTGTTAGACTATTCTTTGGACCATTCATTCCTTGATGACAGTGTTGGTGAAAAATGTTTTCTTGACACTTTCAAAAAATTTAATTCCAAATCACCTAATTTGTGAATAGGGTTCCTTGGACCATCTTTTACATCCAGTGTGTTTAAATTCAAGTAGTAAACTTAGGGGCTCTGAAGAAAAAGGTAGACATTATAGATCTAACATGTAAGCAATAAAAGCTGTTTTCAAGTTACAAAATGTTGAATTTAATAAAACTTAAGACAAAAAAAAAGCAGTTGCCTAGAAAGATGAGATTATTACAGAAAATTAATGGGTTTCATTCCACATAAATATGCAAACTACTTTATATCTAGAAAATATAGTTGAACAATAATGACCAGGTAGGGACATCTGTGGAAAACAGTTGTACCAAAAGAAATTTGATGCATTGAGAGTTTGTACCTGATTAATTTAAGAGTATTAAATACTGCTCCACTTAAAAGTGCTTTAGTCAAAGTCAATCGCAAATCAGTTGGTTTCTATCATACTTTAACCTAAATGCCTGTGTTTGGTTTACAAGACCTTTATGCAGAAAAATTGAGGGATAACTTTCGAAAAGTATGACAGATATAGACCAAAGTTTCCAAATTGCGCAAATAAAATTATATATGTGAAAATCATTACGTGTTAAAAAGTTATCTGATTAAGAGCACATTTAACCTAATATGAAGATCTGTGAGAGTCTGTAGGTACTGAATAGCTTTAGAAATGATCTGTTTATTCAGATGCATAATTTTAGCTGCTGGTTTAAAACTTGAACATGAAATATTAAATAACTTCTGTAAATATGATTAAAGGAAAGAACTTCTGTATATAAAACAGCTGTATGATTTTGAAAAAGACAAATTTTGGAGAATGAGTTGCTCTAAGGTGAAGTAACAGGATGAGTTTGAGAGAAACAGTCTTTTATCCAATTAGCTAATGATACCAGTATTTAAAAGCCTTTTCCTAATTTTTAACGTGGTGTTTTGAGAGAAGTCGAATTTTGAGAGAAGTCTCAGGTCTGTGTTCAAGGCTGAAAATTGACTAGCTGATCTTACAGAATCTTTTCAAGTACCCGACTTTAGTCTCTGAAAATTAAAGTTTATAGACAGTCTTCCTGATGTGAAACAGGTTTTTCATCTTTCAGAATTGTTTAGTAATCCTCACAGCTTTAAGTACTTCCACTCAGTAGCTTATCCTGATATGACTGGAACAATTAACCAAAACTAATACAAATGCTCTAAATTAGAGATGCAATTTCTGTTTTTCGTCACCAATCACCAGTTCACGTACCTTTAAAGAATGCTTTTATTTCTAGAAAGATGTTCTAATAGAACAACAGTTTGAGTTATTAAATGTTAATATTTCCAGAGAAGGAAGGTTCGGAGAAAAAGAAAATCAAGAAGGATGCTGGAAATAAGAAAACACCACCAGTTAGCATCCTTTTTGGTTATCCTCTGTCAGAGCGCAAACAGATGGCACTTCTCATGCAGATGACAGCAAGAGACAACAGTCCAGGTGAGCTTGCGAAGTTAACAGCTTTCTTCCTCCTGCCTGTTTAATTTTGTCTCAGTCAGAATATTCTGAACCCTGATGTTTTTTCAACAGTCCTTACTTTTATTGATTTTTAAAAAATTATTCATAAATCTGTTAAAGCTTCTTTGCATTCGCAAGCAATTTGATAACAATGTCTTGACCTTCTATATTTATATCCAAGAATTTGCACTATAATAGCTGTAAAACCTGAAAATCTCTTTTTCTTTCTTTAGTTATTTTTGCCTCTCAACGTGCTACTTAAAAACTGAAATGTTTTCTGTTCGGGGGTGTTGGTTTTGTTTCTTCTTTAATGAACTTTAACTACTGTCTCATAGTCTCAATTTGGAGCGGGGTTTTCATTTACAAGGAAAGTAGATTGTTTCCTTAAGATTCAATGGGAGAGGGGAGGCACCTTGTTTTGAATTCAGAACTTCAAATTGCCCTTGTTCCAGCTGTATTTAAAAAAATCTTTGTGTATCTTCTACAGGTGTAACATTTTTACAAAATTGGCATTTGAAAATGAATGGTTGCATTTCCTTAAGAAACTGTGCGTTCCAGCCAAAAACATTTATGCATAGAGTGCAATACACAGTAATTCCTCAAACTGGCATCCCACTGCATAAAAATATGGTGGAATTGTGCTGGAAGAAGCAGAAGCAGAGTAGATCTTAATCTGCATGGTCATGCTTTGTCTGTTTCAGCAGAATTTATGCCAGTGTTTGTGAACCTTGCAGTCTGGATAGACTTCATCTGTCCTTGAAACCTACTCTAAAAATAGTGAGATACTGCAAAACATGCTTTTGCATGTTGTGAATAGGCATTGTGTTAATACAGGTCAAGTGTCAAATATATCCTTTATCTAAATATAGTTATTCACTAGTTATTTATTATCATCTTTGAACACAAGAGTTAAAATGAGCTACAGTAAAAATAGTGTTAAATAACTTCCAGTGACCTTTTTTAAACTTATTTTGTAGATTCCACCTTAAATCATCCCTTACAAACAACACCAACTCAAAAGAAAACTCCAACCTCCTCTTCAAGACAAAAGGACAAAGTTAACAAGCGAAATGAACGAGGGGAAACTCCTCTACATATGGCAGCAATTCGAGGGGATGTTAAACAGGTTAAGGAGCTAATCAGTTTAGGTGCAAATGTGAATGTAAAAGATTTTGCAGGTAAGTTGTTATATGTTCTCTTAACTGTACTAATTCAAAATTAATGCTGAAGTCGTTATCAGAGGTTTAATTTCAGTTCATGCTGTATGCAAATGAAAAAATACAATTTATTAGAAACTCTTAAAACAGGGGGTTTCTTTTATTTCTGTTAGCAGTGGTAGTACTGGGACACTATAGAGCCTAGTATATTATTAGAACAGTATAATAAAACCTGGAGATTTCAGTTGTGACCAGGCAGTCAGTAATTGGTAATGGGAGTGTAGGTTATGTGAGGAGATGGAAAGTTCAGTAACTGCGAAGGTGGCATTGTAATGTATACTGTCTTCTCATTGGGACAGCTAATGTGCACCAAAGCAGGTGAGTTTAGTATAGCTTGCACTTGTCATTTAGTTCTGCTAGGTTAATGATAGTTTTGATATGTCAGTATTTGCTGTGATTTCAGCACTGATTGATGAACTTTAAGCTGAGTTACAACTTGTACCATATTTTTAGCATCCTTTATTTGGTATCTTTCTTTACTGCCTGTTTTTCTGTAGGACCTTCTAAATAAGTTTTTGGAACCTGCTGGAAAACTTTTTTCTATTTTGCTTTTGATATGCTCACAGTAAATAAGTTTCTACATGTTTTAGTAAAAAAGTCTATTGAGTAAATACAAGATTCCCGAAGTAATGCTTTTAGAGAAGATGATAGAACCTGCAGTTTTGATTTCAGTAGTTGCCAGTTGCTGATTGGCCAGGCACCAAATGAAATAAGAGACATACTGAGATAATCCAAAGTACTTTATGGTTTTTCCTCAGCCAGTGTAAAAGAGTCTAAGACTTAGGAGCTGTAGTATTGGGTGGAGATTTAAGGCATAGAAGGAGGTTGGGGTAATGAGGAAGGATAGAACAGAATGAAAAGAAGGCTAAATTACAGGATAAAGGGTTCGGTGGGGTGTGGAGGTTGTTGTGGGATTGGGTCTAAGAGGCATCTATAAAAGGATCGGATTTCAGCACGTTTCTCTCTTAAATGCAAGGATAACTCTAAAAAAATAATACAAATATCAAATGGACATTATATAAACAGCGTAAGAAACAGGTCTGCCTCTCAGCATTGGCTCTAAACACTGGCTTTTTTTATCCTCAGTAGAAGTGGGTCATGGGAAAGTATGGAAGGAAATATAAGAAGGGGCCATGTTGCTTTTTTTTTTTTTTTTTTAGAAGCAAAAATATAATGAAAGGTTGCCAGGGTATTTTAACTAAACCTGCAGCAAAGCCTGCTCTTAAAGATGCTCATTTTATGGGTTTGAATGGTTACAGTGAGAATTATGTTCTCAATGGGAATGAGTGAGATGGGCTGAGGTAACAGGCTCCAGTGGGAGAAATTCGGACCTAGATGATACAGTTAGTTGTCAGCTCAAACTTGATGTCAAGAGAAGGTATTAACTAGATGGACTAAAATCTGGATTTTAAGTAATAAACAAATCAGTAATTTCTTGGCTTGCAGAAACTTGAAGATGAGGCTGCCCAGGACTGGCATGTAGAGGAAGAAAAGAAAGGAAGCCGAAGTAGAACCCTGTGAGGTCTTCAGAGAAATTGAGAGGGGAGATCAGAAGAATTTGTTGATGAGCAATTTTAGAAAAGGAGGGGGAGGTTCAGGAGAAGACAGGGCCATAGAAACACTTCAAGAAGAAATGTGGTGGTGGGTTAACCTTGGCTGGTTGCCACACGCCCACCCAGCTGCTGTCTTACTTTCCATCCTCAACAGGGCAAGGGGAGAAAATAAGATGGAAAAAAGCCCTCATGGTTTGAGTTAAAGGCCTTTTAATAAGAAAATCAAAAGCTGCGCATGCCAGCAAAGGAAAAAGAGGAAGTCATTCACTACTTCCAGTCAGCAGGCAAATGTCCAGCCACTTCCTGGGAAGCAGGGCCTCAGCAGGTGTAATGATTGATTGTGAAGACAAACACAATAACTATGAACATTCCTCTTTCCTTCTTTCCTGAATCTTTTATTGCTAAGCATGACATCATATAGTACAGAATATATCCTTGGTCAGTTTGGGTCGGCTGTCCTGGCTACATCCCTTCCCAACCTCTTGCACAGGGAGGGAGGGAGAAAGCCTTGACACTCTACAAGCAGTGTTCAGCCATAGCCAGAACACTGGCTGTGTTATAAACACTGTTTTAGCCCCAAGTACAATGCACAGTACTTTTTGAGCTGCTAAGAAGGAACTTTGTAGCTTAACCCCAGCCTGACCTGGTATAGATACTTAATTCATTTTAAAGGCAGATGAAAGGATGAGGAGAATGGCAGAGAGCTGTTTCTGAGAATCATAGAGTCATAGAATGTTTAGGGTCGGGAGCAACCTTAAAGATCATCTAGTTCCAGCCCCCCTGCCGTGAGCAGGTCCACCTCCCACTAGACCAGGTAGCTCAAAGCCCTGTCCAGCCTGGCCTACAATGAGATACTTTGATGAGCAGGCTCATAAGAAGTCAGGCTGCAATATCTGACATTCATTGCTGAAGAATTGCATGCTTACACAGACTGAGACATTTTAGTTCTGGTATTTCTCTAGTTAAAGGTCTTTTTGCTCCAGATTAAATCAGGCACCACCAGAAAAATGAGCAGATGTGGCACAGAAGTTCCTAACTGTTTTCACAGGCTTTATCAAATCATTTACCACTCAATACTGCTTTCAGCCATCTAGTGACAGGAGTAAGGATCAATTGGGAGCAAGTCATTAGAGACTTCATTCAGAGCTCGGAAGGAGGTGTTTGGGATCAAGTGAGATACTTTTCTATTGGTAATCCAAAGTGAGAAGCAGAGGTGGTTAAGCTTCAAAATCCTGTGTGGAGGAAGAGGTCAAGAGGAGGGGGAGGATCTGAGCAATGAGTCATGAGTGTAAAAAAATAGGAATTCAGGATGCAGTGAAGTTTAGAGAATTAGAGTTTTTAGCTAAGAATTTGGCAGAACTAAAGGAGCAGAAAATGAATTAGTAATGGAGGAAGTAACCCTGCTCATGGGATACCTGCCAGAATGATACTGCTGTGTGAGAACAAGAGTAAAGGAAACAGATGTTGAGAGCAAGCCAGGACTAGAGTTGGCAGGCCAGACACTGTGGTAGGAAAGGCAAAGCAGTAAAATATGGAGAAGAGTGAATTACAGAGAGACTTAATAAGGGGAAAGAACACAGGGATCAGAGGGCTGAGAGCAGAATAGTGTCATCATTTTTGTGAGCAATTGAGAAAAGGGCAAATGAAAAGGCAAAGAAGGACGTGGTAGCCACGCAGTGTTGAAAGTGAGTGACCCAAGTAATGATTGGAGAGGAAATACAGGATACAAAGATTAGGAAGAAGTGTTTTGCTTTAGAATAAGGTAGAGGCTTTTTCCTTTTTTTTTAATTCAGATGAGTGGCAGGTGAGAGCTTGAGTGAAAGGTAAAAGTGAAAAATCACCTTGCTGAGGGATTAGATAAGTTAGATGTTTCTTGTACCTCCTCATCATGGATGTACAAGACTATTACTGATTAGACACAGAGTTCAAGTGAATGTGTTCTTCCTGACTTGCACTGGTTATATTGGAAAGAAAAGTTGAACACCTTCCCAGAATTGAGCTTTGAGAAGGCATCAGCAGCAGGCTAGAAGTTCATGGCAGCTATGAAGTAGAGGGCATCAAGTTAAGGAGAAGAAATTGAGATAAGGAATATAGGGTGTGTGGGTTGATCATTGTTTTCCACTGAGGCTCTGTTACAAAAAATGAGCACTGAACTTCAGATTATCAGTGTGGAAATCAAAATTGCTAAAAATTACTAATATTCTAGGAAATATCAGGAATAAATTCCCTGCCAGTATTTCTTACTAGCTTGTTATCTGCGCTAATAACTGATGAATGTTATTAGTGATTCCTGGTGCATGTTCAGTGGCTCTAAAGGAGCACTGGTTATGATAATTTGCCATCCTTCTTCATTCCAATAGTGTGGTTTTCAAACTGTTTCCATATAGAATAACGTTATCTCTATATCCCCAAAAGTGCTTTCAAATGCTCGCTAGTCAAAGAATTTCTATCACATTTAACCTGGTGATTTTGTGTCTGATTTTGTCTTTTACTATTTGATTAGTGATTTCTATGTTCAATGTAATCACAGTAAAGTTTGGAATTTGACATGAGGTTTAAAATTTATAAAGCACGTATTCATCAGGTGAATGGAATGAACCTTTGTGCCAGTTACTGTGTGCGAGTGTATTTTGAAATGTCTCGAGGCAGGGGAGATCTGTAGCACAGGATCTTTGACCTTTCGAACTTAAACTTCACACTCCTCACTACAGGTTGGACGCCACTGCATGAAGCTTGTAATGTTGGTTACTATGATGTTGCTAAAGTCCTGATAGCAGCGGGAGCTGACGTGAACACACAGGGCTTGGATGATGATACGCCACTTCATGATTCTGCTAGTAGTGGGCATAGAAATGTGAGTCTGCTGGGAGAGTGGGAGGGGAATATATAAATGGTTTGAAATGCTCAGTCTTTAGAACAAATCCTAAGTGTCCTGACTGCTATCATGTGGTTTTATAATTATGCTTCTGTTGGTTTGAGAGCATCTTAAAGTTGTTTTTGTTATGTTTATTTCATTTTGCTTTTCATCCTACATCTATTGCCAGATGTTTTCTACCAGTATCTGCTTTCTCAAATATTTAAATGTTTCACTTCTGCTGTTTTAATAAAGAAACATTTCAATGGGCTTTTTTGGAGAGACTTCTACTGTGTAGATTTCTCAAAATAAAAATGTCTCCAAACAAAAATGGTTTTTGTGTGTGTATATATATACATATATATACATAAATATTTAAAGGGATGTTTGTGAATATATATATATCCTAGACTTATTTATAGTCTTTGAAATACAGCACTGATGTACATACGTTCTTAAATTATGTTTTTAAGTTTTACCAGTAACAACTTAGCAGAGAAGGTAAATGGAACACTGTAGGTATTTTGCATTAATTTCTGAATTTGTTCTTGCTTTCTACAAGGCAGATGCAGAAATTACTCTGCTTTCCCTTTATATCTCTTTTATTTCATAACTGTGTGTGTGATCTACTGTATAAAGCAAAAAATAGAAAATGTCCTTAAATCCTTCCCAACAAAGATGTTCAGTTTGAAAGGATCTTCTGGAAAGGTTGGAGCAGTGAATTATATTAATCTGATTGTAAAATTGTTATTGACTCTTTAGTAGCCATTTCTTATGGCTGTCTAAAAAAAAGTGGGTCTTTATGTAGAACTTGCATAAAACTGTAGTAGAGTTTTGGAGAACAGGACCTCTTGCTTGTCTGGTCTCAGTATATGTATCTGTGATCATCTCGCTGACATGTATCAGAAAAATTGCAAAGTTTCCTGTTAACATATCACCATCTGCTGAATTTACCCATTCTTAGCATGTACAACAAAAAAAGAAGTAACTCATACTGGATACTGTGCTGAAGAGGCAGTGGCCTCGGTATCAAAACTTTAACAACTTGATGCCCTTGATGCTAGAGGAATCGATGACTTTGCTATATTGTATGTAGCTGGGGATGAGGGTAGTTTGTTCCTCCAGTAAGATACTTGGATCTCTGTCAGGGCTTTCCTAAAATGCAGTGGAAGTCAATAGTACTGCTACTTGAAAAAACCTTTCCTGTTCCTTAGAGATAAGTGCTGCAAAATTTGGGGCAAGGAGGTGAATCAAGCACAGAGGAATAGAGAGAGAGCTTGGTATGTGAGGAACCAGATGAATTGTGTGAGGAAATGCTAAAACAGCAAGAACAAAAGGCCACTGATGCTTTTCTTTATGGTGATGCTATGTCTGAGTAACATAGGACAACCTTCTTAAGTCTTCCCCATTACCTCTTTTAACAAGCAGACTACATGTACCTGGGACTTTTTATTCTAGTTGCTGAAGGCTTGCTTTCTAGTCTGAGTTTCATAGGTTGAAGTTTGTGATTACGTGTCATGTTATCCACATTTCATGTGCAATGGAAGTTTTTTATGCTGGTCAAATAACATGTTGTGGAAAACCTAAAAATTCATTTATTTAATGCTGCAGATTGTGAAGCTGTTGCTTCGACATGGTGGAAATCCATTTCAAGCCAATAAGCATGGGGAGAGACCTGTTGATGTTGCTGAAACTGAAGAGTTGGAAATGCTGTTGAAAAGGGAAGTGCCCATTTCTGATGATGAGGAGAGTTGCTCAGGTAAAAGTAGTCATTTAATAGCATACTTCAAGTGCATCAATTTGTCTGAAAAGTGGTTTTACTCTGTTGCATAGTATTAGCTATTAAGAGTCGCTGCAGGTATCAGTTGCTATTGCTAAGGTTGTTTTCCACATTTAGGGGTAGTTTTCAAATCTTTCAATTGAATTGAGTTAATGTGAAATGTTTCTTCTGACACCAGGTTGACCATTCCAATAATTTTTTTGTATTCTTCCTCTAGATTCTGAAGCTCCATCTGTAAATCCTTCCAGTGTAGAGGGCAATGTTGATTCAGAAGCGGAAAAGGACTCTGTAGCCAATGGCAGCAAACAAATGGCCCCTAGTAAAGCACCACTTTCATCTGCTCTTGATGAGTATGAGTTTAAAGATGATGATGAAGAGGAAATGAAAAAAATGATTGATGACAAGCACATTCTTAGAAAAGACTTAAGGAAAGAGGACGAGACTGAAGATAAGAACAGTTTGTTTGGGAAACAAGAAAAGGTAGTTTTTTCAAAATCATTTAAAAGCAAAAAGCAGAAGCCGTCTAGAGTTCTGTATTCAAGTTCTGAAAGTTCAGATGAAGAAATACCTCAAGACAAGAAGATAGCCTCTATTTCAGAGACATCGAATTCTGATGTCAAAGTGAAGAAAGAATATATGGTTACAAATGAACAGAAGCAAAAAGGCAAAGTTAAAAGGAAAGTAAAAAATCAGAGCAAAAATAAAGAGAATCAAGAACTTAAGCGAGAAAAAGAAAATGCCAGAGTAACAAATATAGCTACTTCTGGGTTAGATTCTTTAGATAAAACCAGAGAGGAAGAAACCTTTAAGAAGACTTTCACCCCAAAAGAAGATTCTTCTTTACATGTATTTCATATCACTACTGGCAAATCTTCAAAGCATCCCTGTGGATTAAGTGAAAAGCAGTCAACACCATTAAAGCAAGAAAACACCAAATCTTGCTTATCACCAGGAGGTTCCGAATTAACACTGCAATCTGAATTAGTTCGGTATGATCACAACACTGATTCTGAATACCTAGTAGAAAGCTCTAGTGGCAAATCTTGCAAGCACAAAGAAAAAACCAAGCATCATCAGAAAGATTTTCACTGTGAATTTGGTGAAAAATCTAGTCCTAAAACTAAAGAGGAAGATAATAGCTCAGCATTTGAGAATTCAGACTATACCCTGAAAAAGATTGACAAGGAAGGTAAAGCACTTAAAAAGCATAAAGTAAAGCACAAAGAAAGAGAAAAGGATAAGCATAAAAAGGAACAGGATGGGGAGAAGGAGAAGCATAAGCATAAAGAGAAAGAGGTTCAAAGAAGTGTTGAGTTTGACAGAGAATTTTGGAAAGAGAACTTTTTCAAAAGTGATGAAAATGAAGATATGTTGTTAAATATAGAGCATGAATCTCTTTCTTCAGACAGAAAATCAAAGCTAGAAAAAGCTGTGGCAAAAGATAAGTTAGTTAAGGAGAGACAGTTCCAGAAAGAGAAAAATGCTAAAGAGGACAGAGAGAGGGAGAGGAACAGAGAGAGGGAGAGGAACAAAAAGGAAAGTGAGAAGTTTGTCAAGGATGAAAAAATAAAAGATACAAAAGAAGAAATTACGCTTGCAGATAAAGAATTTGAGTTGTTCTGCTTTGGTGCTAAAGATGAGGCAGTCAATATTCATTTAATAGAAACAGATACTGAAAGGCAGGAAAAGAATTTTAAGGAAAATAAGGAAAAGACTGAAAAGCAAACCTCAGCCAAAGAAAAAGATATTGAAAAGGTAGAAAGAAAAAATGGAGAAAAAGAGAAAAAGGTAAAGCATGAATACAAGGTGGAGAAAGAAAAAGCAGAAGTTAGTGAAAATGTAGAGAAAGTGAAGGAGAAGCTCAATTTCCAGCAAACAGAAAGATGCCATAAGGAAAATGATAAACTAAAAAGCAGTGGTACTCTTAAAAAACTTGATGACAAGGAAAGAAATAAAGAAAAAACTGATAAGAAGCATGATAAAGAAAAGGCTGATAAAGACAGACATTGGGCTGAAAGCAAAGAAAAACACTGTACTGAAAGAAAAGTCAAACAGTCTGAAAAAGAATCTGAGTATACCAAAACAGAAAAAATTAGAACTAAAGACAAAGAAAAGGAACTTGAAAAAAAAGACAAATCCAAAGACAGGGAGGTCTCAACAGCAGCAAACTCAAAACACATACAAGAGGAAAGGAGGTGTAGTACTACAGAAAGTAATAAAACAGTGCATGACAAACTGCCATCATTGAAAGAAAAAACAAAAGATGATGTGTTGAAAACTCCAGATGGTAGAGAGAAAGATAAAAAAGATAAAGATACAGACCGATACAAAGAGAGAGACAAACATAAACTGCATCAAAGTGGTTTACTTAAACTAAAACATGAACATGAAAAACTTAAGCCTAAAGCAGCCCCTGCACCAAAGGATGTTCGACCTAAAGAAAAAAGATTAGTCAACGATGATTTAATGCAAACTAGTTTTGAAAGGATGCTTAGCCTTAAAGATCTGGAAATAGAGCAGTGGCATAGAAAACATAAAGAAAAAATAAAGCAGAAAGAGAAGGAACGTTTAAAAAACCGCCCTTGTTTAGAACTTAACAAGATGAAAGAAAAACCAAAACACTCGTTACCTGAAGTAAAAAGCAAAGAACTGATTCATTCAAAAAGCTCAGAGTTGCCAGATGTTTCTGTGAAGGACAAACAGCAGAAAGACACCACAAGTAATAGATTGCAATCAGTAGATACAAGAAGTGTCAGTGTTGTAAAGCCTTCATTGGGTTTAGATAATTTAAATAGATCCCCCAAATCAGAAAGTGAAAAGACAGGTCTGAGCTCCAGGTCAGTGTCCATGGTTTCAGTTGCAAGCTCTGAGGATTCTTGCCATACCACAGTATCTACTCCAAGGCCTGTAATCGAATATGATTTAGACTTCATGCTAGAAGGTTCGGATTCCCAAATGTCTTTTTCACAATCACCGTTTCTGGCAAGTGCCAAATCACCAGCCCTTCTTGAGAAAGAGACTGATGGTCTTGCTGAGTTGCCAGATCGCAGTAAGCTACCTTTCACAAACAGGCTTCCACCAGTGTATATCAGATCAGCACCTGCTGAAGATGTTAAACTGATTTTAAATGAGTGTAGACCGGTAGTAGAGGTTCGAAGATGCAACATGCCTGCTGCTGTTTCTGAACACAGCAAACAGCCTCAAATACCAGAAGAAAATAATCAGAACGGTCTGGCATCAGTTCAGACATATGCTAGCACTTCTCCTAATCCAGAGCTACCGTGTAGCGTGCTTGAAAGGGATTTTCAAAGTAGTGCATCTAGTTTACAGTCAGACTTCACATCAACTCCAACTGGGGCTTTTGGCAGCAAGCAGACAACAACAGGTACAAGTACCATTAAAAATACTGCTCAGATAAGCCCTTCGGAGGACTATAATATGCATTTAGAGCCATGTGGTCAAAGTGGTGTGACTCGGCAAACCAAACCATGGGATGTGCCTTTTGACAGACTTAATTCGTTAAACACTGAGTTTACCAACTCAGGTTATAGTGTTTCAGAGCAAGATACTAACAATGTTACAGGAATGCATAATTTTGAAAAGAGGACTTTAAAAGAGCAACAAGTACCTGAAATTTTGCCTCATCATGCTGAAATAAAGGGAAGTTTCAATTCTCAAGAATCTGTATCATTTTTGCCTTCACAGTCGCCATGTTCTTTACCTACCCAGCTGCTCCCAGATGTGTCTAAACGCATTTCTTTACCAGGCATTGGCAGTCAAGATTCATCAGTTGTACAACAACAAAATCTACTTCAGGCTACAACTTCTGCTTTGGAAACAGATGCTACTAGTACCAGAGAGCAGGAAAATACTTTCTTCCCTCCAAACATTAAGAAGGTTGATGCACCCATTGCTGTATATTCTGAAAGCTCTGCAAAGGATATTTCACAGAGCTATCTAGGAGTGAATGATCTACCGACGGTGCTGTTAGAAAAAGATATTCCTGAAAGTGATAGTTCACAATTGAATTCGAATTTGTATGCCTTCAGTAAAGTTGTTTGTAAAAACGCTCAGAGTGAAGTGGATAGTAACGCAAAAGATACTTCAGATCCCAGAAATGAAAAAGGACAACAAGAAAAGCTGGTTTCAGTGCACGTTGTTGATAATAAAGCCAGTGTTGATCTCTGTGCACTAAGTTCAGGAATGTCAAAGGGAATTACAAATGAAGCGGCTAATAAAAAACCCCGCACTACAGACAGTGAAAATGTGTTGACAGATGATCCACTACAGTATTCCTCTTTATCCAATTTGGCAAATAATTCACAACAGATGACACAGGAAGAGTTGCATAAATACAGCCAAATAGCTAAACTAGAGGAAGAAATTGCTGAAGATCAGAAGGTGGAACAGCAAGAAGTACCTCAAAGAATCACAAGGAACAGAGCAAATTTGCTTGCTAACCAGGCTAAGCAGAATCCTCTTGGCTGCACGCAGACATCAGAAAAAGAGTCTGAATCATCAGCATCTATGAAAGCAAGGATTAGATTAACTGAAGAGGATGATGCTCAGGTCCATCATCCACGTAAAAGGAAAGTGTTGCGTGTGCCTCAGCCTGCGCAAGTGAACCCTACTTTACTGCAGGCTAAGGAGAAAACCCAGCAGTCACTGGCAGCTATTGCTGATTCTTTGAAACTTGAAGAGATTCAGCCATACAGTTCTGAGAGAGCAAACCCGTATTTTGAATACTTGCACATAAGAAAAAAAATAGAAGAGAAGCGTAAATTACTGTGCAGTGTTACTCCTCAGGCACCTCAATATTATGATGAATACTTGACCTTCAATGGCTCATACCTACTGGATGGCAATCCCTTGAGCAAGATATGCATCCCAACAGTAAGTAACATGGTCTTTAAATATACAGTACAATAAAAGGCATGTTCTGCTTTTGTAACTTTCACATTATTTGTAATTTACTTCTGAATACTTGTGCTGGAAATAGTAAGTTAACACATGTCAAATTAATAATGACCAGTAATGTCAACCCCATTCAGCAGACATAAAAAGTGTGGTTTCATAGTCATTACAAGACAAACCATCATGTATGACGCCTGTAAAAGGCACACAAATATTATATTTCAAAGTATTTACTACTGTAAAGCCTATCCTTCTAAAAGTGAAGTCAGTTGTTGGGAGCTTCCCAGATTTTCTGCTAACAATAATTTGGTTGAAACTTAATTATTCAATGTTGTTTCATTTGGGGGGTGGGGGGTGGGTGTGTGCAGTACTTCAAAATATTAAGTCCATCACCAAACGATATAAGTAGGAGAGAGCCTGCTAACTATTTCAGTTTCTCCTTAATGCTCTCAAGAGCAGCAGATGTAATCTGCTGTGTCCCAGCTTTTGTAATCATCCAAGTATTCTGCATTATATTTAATCATGTGACGTTCTTTGCCTTTTCACTGAAGAACATTCGTAGTTCGGGAACAGTAGTTTGGTTCAAAGCTCTCCATAGTTCTGACACAGGCATTTTCCTGATGACATCTATGAAGGAGGTCTGTGCAATACAGAACATAGTGGGCTCAAGTGCTGTTAATACGATGATTCACTATGGAGGTGACCCTCAAGGTCTCTCACAGTCCCTGCTGGTGTCTTGTTTCGAAATCAGCGTAATCACGGTAGCACTTGAATCGTACTTCCTTTCTTTGCTCCTCAACACACATGGTTCTGTGCTTATTGTTATACATGGGGGACGGGAGACCTGAAACATTGCACATTGAGGGTTTTCTGAAGTACTTTCACTCCTGGGAGAAGGACGTTATCTATTTTTCCACCTATTTACCTACTTCACTTAAACTGCTCTAGTTCTGAGGTGAAACATACAAGCTTTTGATTTAAGCTTGTATTTAAGTTATTTATTCAAATTTATTTAAGTTTGAATGGTTTTAAGTTGACACACATAATAGCTAAAATTGGCTGAGACCACATATTTGATTTCCTAAAGCAGTTGTTTGGCTGACATACAGTAGCTTGGTAATGTTAGAATTCAGCAGAAGTTGATTGTATGCCTGTTACTTAAGATGCGTCAAGTTAGGAAAAGTCAAAGTTTCAGTATTTCTGAATGGAGTAGTTATGAGGTCGACTCATTTGAGATAACCTGCCCCTGTTTGAGATGTTGCCTTAGCTTTTTCCAATAGAGTTGAAGATTTTTTTTTTTTTGATTTAGCAATGCACACTGATTTAATATATAAAGGTAAATTGAAAAATGTTTGCTTCATTCCAGAGGTAATCATAATTCCCCATATAAGCTGTTCCTTCTCATTTTTCCAATCTGACCCATATTTCTGCCTGATAGAATTAATATGTGCATCCTCTTACTATTGACTGAGTTCTCTCTTATTTGATGGTGACCACAGTTCTTTGTAATTAGTAGATCAGTTATAGTCTGAGGAAAGATGCAGGTTCACTTGGTCTACCAGTGAACTACGATGCATAGTAAGCTTTGCTGCAGTGTATC
>JARCZZ010028269.1:0-34119 GCA_030323915.1 Brotogeris chrysoptera | reverse complement strand
ATAGTCTGAGGAAAGATGCAGGTTCACTTGGTCTACCAGTGAACTACGATGCATAGTAAGCTTTGCTGCAGTGTATCAGGCTGTCAGCTTTCCTCAGCCTACAAATCTTTCTCAGTAGCTGTTGCAGCTTCTGTAATATATCTTTATCACTGGAAGCAGAGAATTTTTATTTCTTTTTTTTAATAGCACCTGCTAGTCAAGTACATATTGTTTCCAAGCTACAGCTTACTGCTTTGACATCGCACTTCAGTGTTTAATCTCAGGTAAGCGGGAAGAGGAGAAGGAAGGCATATATTTTTCCCTGGTCCATCTTCTATCTGGGCAATAGAATTCATTTCCCTGTCATAAATGGAAATATGTGTAGGCGCTATAAAAAAGGGAGAGTTATTGACTTGATATTAAAGCACTGCTTCATACATTCTTCCTGTCTCTCTTGCTGTGCACAATAGAGGCTCTCCATTTCATGAAAATAATTTAGGTAATGGGGTAGTGCAAATTCTTGGGTAACTTAGGTTCAGAAAACATCAGAAATGAGTGTATGCCCCCCATTCTTAATGGCTTTTAATTACTTCTTGTAAATAACAACCTCTAAAAAAGTTTATTAAAATGTGGGTATGTGCTTGAAGGATCACAGTTACTGAGTATTTATCTCATTTAGATTTCTGGGTTGCTTCCCTATGCATACATGTTCCGGTGCTAATTGCCTCTATGCAAATGTATGTACTGCCTCTGTGCAAACACACCCAGCATGGGGAGTAAGAGGAGGTAGAGACATACACACATCTGCAGGGCTGTGATCCTGTTGGCATCACAGAGTCATGCTGGGATGGCTTCTATGATTGGAGTGTTGGAATGGAAGGATACAGGCTCTACAGGAAGGACAGGCAGGGGAGATGAGAAGGGGGTGTCGCCTTCTCTTTGAGTGACCAGCTGTAGTGTGCAGAGCTCTACCAGGGGATGGATGAGGAGCTGAACTAGAGATTTTGGATCAGGACTAAAGGGGGGACAGGGACAGGCAACATTATACTGGTGGTCTGTTATAGGAAGACTGAGTGGATGAGGCCCTCTGTAGACAGGTAGGAGCAGCCTCACATTCGTAAGTCCTGATCCTCATGGCAGACTTCAACCACTCCAGCATTATTGGAGGGACAACACAGGAGGGCATGAGTAGACCAGGAGTTTGATAACTTCCTTCTGCAAGTGATAGAGGAGCCAAGAAGAAAAGGGGCTATGCTGGACCTTGTTCTCATAAGCAGGAAAGGGCTGGTGGGGAATGTGAAGCTTTAGGGCAGCCTTGGCTGCAGTGGCCATGAAATGGTGGAGTTCAACATCCTTAGGGTAGCAAAGAGGGCTCCTGGACTTCAGGAGACCAGATTTTGGGGAAATATAACCCCCATTTTTAGAAAAGGAATGCAGGAAGACCTGGGAAACTACAGGCCAGTCAGTCTCACCTCAGTGCCCAGCAAGATCATGGAGTAGATCCTCCTGGAAACTATGCTGAGGCACAAGGGAAACAAAGAGGTGATTGATGACAGCTTCACTAAGGGCGAATCGTGCCTGACAAATTTGGTGGCACTCTCCGATGGGGTTATGGCATTGGTAGATAAGGGAAGAGCTTAACTGATGCCATCTACCTGGACCTGTGCAAAGCATTTGGCACTCTCCTGCATGAGATCCTTCTCTTTAAACTGAAGAAGTATGGATTTGACAGATGGACCACTTGGTGGATACGGATTTGGCTGGATAGTCACGCTTAAAAAGTTGTGGTCAGTGGCTCATTGTCCAAGTGGAGACCAGTGATGAGTGGCATTCCTCATAGGTTGGTATTGGGACTGGCTCTGTTTAGCATCTTTGTCATCAGCATGGTCAGTGAAATTGAGCGTACCCTTGGTAAGTTTGCCAACGATACCAAGGTGTGTGGTGTGGTCGACATGCTGGAGGGAAGGGGTGTCATCCAGAGGGACGTTGACAGCTTGAGTGATACTTTTTTCAAGGGCATGTAGTGGTAGGACAAGGGGTAATGGTTTAAAATAGAGGATAGGTTTAGATTAGATATTAAGAAGAAATTCTTTATCATGAGGGTGGTGAAGCACTGGAACAGGTTGCCCACAGATGTGGCTGCCCAATCCCTGGCCATGTTCAAGGCCAGGTTGGATGGGGCTTTGAGCAACCTGGTCTAGTGGAAGGTGTCCCTATGTGTGGCAGGGGGGCTAGAACTAGATGATCTTTAAGGTCTTTTCAACCCAAATCATTCTGTGATTCTATTTAAAATGTCACCTGTTTTGTATATGCTTTCACGGTATTGTTAATCTTCTATAGTTGTAGAAGGAGCAGTTGAAGCTTTTTGTTTCAGGCAAAAGGGAGGGAAAAAAAAATCTCTGAGAAGCCCAAATAAATGATTAGGAAATGGGTGTTTGTTTCCATTACGAGTAAAGTATGAGAAAGCAGCATGACTTTTAATCCAGAGGGAAACCTTTCAGTTTTGCTTGTCTGAAAAATTGTCTAGGGTGCAGCTAAATGTTTTATTTAATCACTGTCACTTGTGTAAATGCACAATTTTGATAAAATTCATGATGTTTCTTTCCAGGAAAAAAAAAGATAGAATTTTAAAAGTTATTAGTAGTTCAGATTTAATGTCTGTGCAGGGTTTGCTTTTATATAGAATTTAATAATTCTAGTTTTCCACTATTGACCTTTAATGGTTCTTTAGTGATACTCTGCTAACCTGAGTTTTGCCTAATTAATTTACATAGGCTATAGGAAGGTAGATACTCTTTTCTTAAATTATTCCTGTATGTTAGATATCACTGTGTGAAGGTCTAGGTGAAGACAATATATTTAGCTCTGACACTCTGAGGCTCAGAATAGTTTGTGTAACAAACTGTTCTCTGCACTGGAATTTTAATGATGCACTATAGTTTATCTGATGAACTTCAGACATCCTGTAGGTGGGAACTAGGAGATGGTGCACTTAAGTTCGATTTCCACAGCCTTGTTTACATACAGTAATTTATAAACCATATCACCTCAGGCTGTAAGGATAGTCACGTATGAATTGTAGCTTCCCTCTCTCCAATGATAATAGAAGACATAAGATACTAGACACCAGCTCAGTTCAAAAGAGAAGGCAACAAATCTCAATCTTCTAAGGGAGTAAATTTAAATTGTACTTAGCTATGTTACCTTTCAGATTGCTACATCATTATGTTCTGCGGGGTTCAGTCATCTTTATCTGTACTGCCTCCTGGAAAGAGATACCAGGATGATTCATTTCCAGCTTCTGATGGCTCTCTAGCAGATATGTTTCTAGTAAAAGGGATTCTGTCTAGTCTTTCAGGCACTGCTGTAGAAACTCAAGTGGTAAAAGCATATTTTAGTGGTGTTACCAGAACTTTGCTTCCTAAATGCATGAAATATTATAGCAGTAAAGCAGGCTTGTCGATTTTGGGTGGCATAGGTGAGGGGAGATGGAGAGGGATGTGCGGAAATAATTGTGGAAAAATTGTGTACATGGGAGTCTGAATTAGCTTCAGTGTTGCTTTTTTTTATAACTGGCAAAAATGAAAATTGAATGTTTATAGAGTGAAAGAGCTGCTGGGTTTGTTGTAGTTGTTATGAAGGATGCAAGGCATGCAGGAAACTTTCTTAATTGATTTTCATGTGTTGGCGATGGTGAGGGCATGTCTTGAACCTCAGCTACGTTCGATGGCTGCCTTCTTGTGAAGAGGAGCAGAGTGGCGAGAGGCTGAGTTCTGTCTACCTTTTATGGGTGGGGTTAGAGAACGCTTGGGAAGGCACGGCCTCTTCGTATCCTTCTTGTCTGTATGGAGTCTGAGCCTTTAAGGAACTATTTGTGATAATTGATTTTGTTTATGCAAAGAAACGGAGGTCACCTTTTCCTTGTGGCATTCAGCTTCGTGCTCTGTTCTTTCAAGTTCAATATACATGTTTGTATTTTCCTTGCCCATTTTTTGCGGTCTCTTTAATAACTGTCTCTTTGACTAAAAGATCCAAAAGATTCCCTTGAAACAAAGCTTTAACTTCGGGGTTTCCTTTGAGGCCAGAAAGTTTGCTTCCCTTGTCCAAACGCAGTGCCTCTGGCCGGCAGGGGGAGCTTTATTTCTGACTGACTTGGATGCATCGACTCCAGTCCTATTTATAGACAGGCTGTTTATCTTGCCGCTTATGTGGTGAGCTTCCCATTCAGCAAAAGCACTGGGATTTTTGAGAGATATCTGGGGTTTAGTAAAAGTAATTAGGTAAAAGCTTGGTGTTGTTACAAGCATCTTGTCTTATTTTATTGAAAGACTATGACGGCTTTGTTGCACTGTGCTATGAATCCGAACTTTCCAGGCAAAACTAGACTGTAGTATATTTCAAGCTAAACTTAAACACTTTGCTATCAGTTATGATTAAGACTGATTCTTCCAGTAGATGTTTGTGATTTTTGTTGTTGTTGTTGTGTTTGTTTGGGTTTAGTACTGATGACTTATACCAAATGCCACGTGCCATAAGCATTACTCGCTGATCTGGAAGCCAAACTGTTTTGTTGGGAGAAGTGAAGCGTATCTTATTTAGTAGTTTGAAAAGTGAAGGAGTTGAATGTCATTTTATACCAAATAATAACTTAAGGAATGAACCACAATTAGTTATTCAGTATGTTCTTTAACTTCAAAGATATTGGCTAACTTCCAGTGGGGGAAAAGCTTGTCCTGAAATAATTTTCCAAGATAATAATTTAATAACTTTTGGTAGGTAAATCACTTCATTATTGGAGTGCATGGGGCAAGATTGGTACTAATAATGTAGTGTGTTCATATTTTCATAACGGATTTAGTATTTCTTGATAGTTGCAGAATACGTATTATTGAATAGAATGATTTCTTTCTTTGTGTTTTGTGTGAGGTACAAGGTAGAGTGTAAACACCTGTAGGTGTATATTTCAGCTGTGGTTCCTGAGCATCAGTGTTAGTAAGCAGTGTTTTATTTAGTTTTCATCAGTCTTTCCAAAGCAATACCAACGTTCTTAATGTCTAGCAGTTGTTAAAAACCGTGCTGAACTGTCAGGCATAACTTACATAGAGCAAAGTAAACTTTGCTTGGAGTGTTAAAACTCCCTAGATTTTTTTAAAACTCCCTAGATAAAACTCAAGAAACTAATGGTTTCTGCAGTTACTGTGAGGGCTCGAGGTGCCTTTACAGTTTTTGTCATGCAGCTCAGTCTGGACACTCATACCATACAGTAATGCTTTAATTGACTAGACATGCAAAATGTTTGGAGTATAGCCCATCAGTAACAGTGTGGATAGCTCACTCACTATGTGATTAATTTTTTTTTCATAAACTTTTTTTTAGGCATCGGCCTTTAAAAAAACCTTACTTGAATAACTGACAGGAGGAAATGCTTTCCAAGCCACTGCCTGGGCTGTAGTGGGGGTTTTGTGTTTGCCTGTGTTCTGCATCATTGTAAGATTAGGGAGATGGTTGGTTATCTTTTATGCCCTATACATGCTCTTGTATTTGGTTAGGCAGCTTTTGACTTCTCAAAATGAACAGTTGCGCTTGAAAGAGTCTTTAAAATTGAAAGCAAGCTGTATTTTTACAATGTTCTAATGTATAGCCCTTTTAAAGAACAGCTATGGCATGCTGACAGTGACTGGTTAAAAGCAGTAAGAAGTTCAAAATGCCGTTTCAGTCAGCTTTATTAACTTTATGACAAAGAAGCCTTTAAACCTTTTATTGCAAATAGACCATAGCCATATAATTAATGGAATGTACAAAATTCATATTTTCCCTAAAAAATACCTTGCTTGTGGTGGTTTTGCTTTTTAAAAATAAAAGCTCAAATCAGATAAGCTGTATTAAACATAGGTTAAATACATATTCACTGTATTGTATATTAACACTTTTTCCACAGATTACCCCACCTCCCTCCCTGTCGGACCCGCTTAAGGAACTATTTAAACAACAGGAGGTTGTAAGGATGAAACTACGTTTACAGCACAGTATTGAAAGGGTAAGGCTAAAGTAATTTATTTTTGTATTTCCAAACTTTAAGCTTTAGGGGTTCTCATTTTTCAATGGACATTTGCTCATTTTGACATTACTTTAGAAGTAATCTGCCTTCTATCCAAATTTATGAATTGGAGAGACTTGTAAATAAGAAAAATGGCTGTTAGTAGAATATTTAAACCAGTAAGATAGCAGCTTTTTCCTTTAACTGCTCGAAGATGTGGCCCAGATCTTTCCCAGAGGCAGTTGGAAGTGGGAAGAAAGCTTCAGATTCTAGTTTTGAAAGCTTATAATGGCTGTAGACTCTGAACCAAAGTGACTGAGTTAAATTAATTGAAGCAAGAGTAAATGCTGTGTTGGTAGTAGACATACATAGCTTTAAGACTAAAATATTACTTGCAATATTCTGCTTGCAAAAAATGCCTAAAGTTATGTTAGAACTGCATCTGTAGGCTTGACTGAATATGAAATCAGATGTTGAGAAAATATTCCTGGTTTAAGAGTATTCTTTATGGTGCCCAAGCCTTTCTCTTTGGCAGCTAGCTTTAGATGTTTTGTCAGTACTGTGAGCCAGATTGCTTGTGGATGCAGACAGAACCGCTTTCTTACCTAGAATATATCTTAAACATGTCCACAGGGTTATACAAGCAGCAGGCTCATTAAAACCCAATGTGGTACTTCTTTGGTTAAGCTGATTTCATTGTGGCTTAACAAACCACGTTGGGAGGGGTTTTGTTTGAATTTGGCATTTCAGTGTAAAGCTAGGTATAAAATAACAAGGACGAAGAATGTAAACACGGTTCAAGTTCTGCCTGAAAAGAAATTAGTTGTAACCAAAGGAAAGATGCTGCTTTTTCTGTTTTCTGAGCTTTCTATAATCCACCTTCTTTTCTTCTGATGAAAATCAGAGCCATTATGTTGCAGAGCAAACACATGAAAACACAGTGTTTTCATTTATGTCTTTTAAAATTGTGCATATTTCTAGTTATTTTGCTCGAACAGACTCTTCTTCAAATCGAATCTACTTTATTCAACTGTATGTCAAGTTTGGCCAAGTAAGCTGTATTTTCTGGTTTCAGTTCAGGAAAGAGTCTTTGTCCGGTTATGAATTTATGGAGTTTCTGCATGGGGTTTGGGGGGGGGGGGGTTGGTTTTCTTAATAAAATTAACTTCTCCTACAAATTATATTTCTGCTTCAGTGTGTTTGACCATTTTGCCTGGTACAACAAGCATGTGACAGAAATCTTAATTCAGTCAAGACTCACAAACCTATATCCCAACCCTGTGCTCCTCATACCTTTCATCTTTCACCTTCTTCATTAACTAGAACTTGCCTCAGTGGCACTGAGTGGAAAATCTGGGCCTGACATGCAGCCAGCAGTGGTGGTGGAGGAGAAGGTGTTTTCTGTTCTGACATGCAGGGGACACTCTTCGCGTCATTAAGTTGGAATTTTGGATTTGATCAGATGAACAACTGCTCCTCCCTCCACTGACCCATTTCTCACGCTGTTCAAAAGTATAAACCCTAAAAAGAAATGTTTAAATGAATGGGAATTTTAATAAATCCAGCTGAAATGCTGAATTTACCAAATGTATATTTATATGGTGATGTCTTTTCAATTAGGAAAAGCTTATTGTTTCCAATGAGCAAGAAGTTCTACGTGTTCATCATCGAGCAGCAAGAACGCTAAATAATCAAACACTACCATTCAGTGCCTGCACTGTTCTGCTGGATGCTGAGGTATATAATGTGCCTCCGGATGCTCAGGTAAAGAGTGTATTTCAGTATTTCAAACAAAAAGGTCAAAAGCAGTGTTTGGAGAGAATTCTGTTCCCTTACTGAAGTTGTCATTGAGTTGCCTGGAATTAAGATTTTGCACACTATGGACTGCTCCTTTGATTAGGCTTCAGGTGTTCAGTAAGAAGAGGATATGGGTATATGTACACTGTTTTTCTGGTTTGCACCATGTCTGGTTTTCTTTCACCTCCAGAAATTATGAAAAGGATAAAATGAGAACATTTTTCTGCTGAGTTTTATTAAATCAGTCATAAACAGAACATATTTGGAAGCTTACAAATACAACTTCAACAACAACAAAAGTATTTGCTGAATGTAAGGTCATTTTTGTCAGTAGTCCAGATAATCAGAATGCTGTAGTGTGAGAAGTGATGAGATTGGTTTGTGAAATTTGGAAATGATTTGTGGAGATACATTATACTTTTCTCCTGTCTCTCAGGCAGCCATTACAACTGTGCTGTAAAAAACAGATGACCACCAGTGAAACATCCAATGCTATTCCTTTAAAATCACCTCGAGCTCCATATTATTTAAGTGCACCATGTTATTTATATGTCCAGTGTTGGTACTTAGTCCTGATTAAAACATAAAATGAGCAGTATACTTTATAATCTGCATACCTTTCATGGACTACCACTCAGGGATTTGCTGCAGCTGTCTCTCTAAGAGAATGTGATTTCATGGTCATGAAATTACAACATGACTTTTGTGTATTTTGTACATTTGTATACCAGTATTTTGTGAACAAGTCTGATAACTAACAAGAATGGAAACAGCATTCAGAACCTGTTTTGGTGACTGTAAGGAACACATAATGGAAGGAAGAAATTTGATGTTTTGGGTGTAATAAAAGTGTTGATGCATTGGATGTTGGGCATTTTTAAATGAAACACCTACATTTCCAACATATGTGAAATTCTATTTTAGTCCCAGAGCCCTTTATAGAATTATTATAGTTTCCAGTGTTTCCTCAGTCTGCTACTATATTTTTTCCCCATCTTTAAAGAACTAGAGCTATGCACAACAAAGTGATTCAGCAAGAGATAGCAGTTTATGGGGAGTGCATTGTTCTTCCGTTTTAAGCTTTATACTAGCAAACTTTTAAATCATTATTTCCTTAGTACATCTGTTAGGGCAAAACCCAGATTTTTTTCTTCCATTAACAGTCCACATACCATCATTGTTAGTTCTGCAGTTCAGAATGTGCTTGGTTTTTTTCTGCTCCAATTTAGAGGCCCTCAACTTTTTTAGAAATTTGAGGTATATCTGATTTTTATGGACATAACTGCATTTTATAGTCAACATTTTACAACTGATTTTAAATAAGCTGATTCTACGTTTGAATTTTGTGAAACAAAAAGAACCTTTACTGGGAGAGAAGTTGTGGTTCCTACCTCTCCCTCACCCCCAGGTACTGCAGCTTTTTTTGACCATTAAGAGAACAACAGTAGTAGTAAAATGCCTCTCCTTCCCCCTTACTACCTCAACAGCTTTGTGGTTCAGTCTGTGGTAATTTTTCTTACAAAATTATAATACTGCACATAACATTCAGCAAAGAATTAAATATATTTTTTAATTGTAATTGAAGTCAGTGTTTTAAATTACCAACTTGAAGCTTTGATTTAAACTTGCTTGGTGGGAAGAATGTAGATGCATAAGAAACCATTATCTTGTAGTGCGTTCTCCCACTTAACTGTTACCCTGCTACCAACACTTGGTTTTGTTCTACAGTGAAGCAACATTTCTGATGACTTTTTCAAGTATTTGAGCAAATAGCTGGGAAGGATTTTTTGAGCAAAGATCTGGTTTATTTTGCAGGAAATCGATAACCTCAGAGCTGGTTTTATGGGGTTTCTGGGGTTTTGGAGGCTTGCCTTTATGGCTGCACATGTTGGGCAGACCTTGAGATCCGTACTTGGCGCTCATATGGGCCATAGCAAAGATGGTGGAGAGAAAACAACCCAAGTTTCTGGCGAATAGACTGTTAGCTGGTCACAGCTCGCCTGAATGCTTATGCTATGGTTCAGGGTTACCAGACAAGTGGTGTTGAGGGCTCTTTCTACAGCCAACCTGTGCAGCTGTTCTTGATACCTGAAACCTTAGTTATTTTGTGGAAATCTGTCATTGCAGGAGTTTTCTTCCCCTGTTCCTGCCCATTGCTGCAATGTACAAATTCCTGCAGTGTCTTGTTTTTCTTCCCCCACCCCCTGAAAAGTAATAGCATCTTGTTCTATTTAGCGATTATAATTTCAATGTTACATTGGCATAGTCAGGCTTTAAGACTAGAGTAAGACTTAAGACTAAGTAGAGTATCTACTTTCTCACAGTGGGCAGATGTGACATTCCAGATTCTTATTAAAAAAGCTTTAAAAAAAATAATAATTCACAGGACGTAAGATATGTCTGCTCTCTTTTTTTGACCTCCTTTGGGGATTTTGATGGAAAAAATATTCTTTGTTATAGCTTTTGAACACTTGTGTACCCAGTTAAGTCAGGCTGCTTAAGTTTTCCTTTATAAATGATTCTGCTTTTCCCTGAAGGAATATTAATTTAATTTGTGACTAAATTTTTAAAGGACCAAAGATAGTGATTTCATGGAAGAGTCTGCCTTGTACTGATTAAGTACAAGTACTGATTAAGTACTCCTACTCTAAATTTCAAAGACAGAGTACAGTAAATGGATTGTGGGAATCTGAACATACCCATCTTTAGTGAGCAGCTGGCGCATGGTGAAAGTGGTGGTCAACATTTATGCTCATATGTACAATCCCACAAAGTAAGTTTTATGTTTTAAAGTCTGTTTAAGAGTGACTCATCAAATAACTTACACTTTGAATAATATTTTGCAGGCTGATGACAGCAAAACATCGGTAAGGGATCGATTTAATGCCAGACAGTTTATGTCGTGGTTACAGGACGTTGATGATAAGTTTGAAAAATTAAAGGTACGCTTCTTTGTCTTGCCACTTGAAAAATAAAAACCAAGCACAACAAAGAAAACGCAACAACTCTAAAGTGACTGTGAAGACAAGATGAATAAATAGTAGATTTGTATGCGATATCATAGGCTATTGTAGAGGTTTTAAAGGGCAACATAAAGGAGGGTGTAGCTGTATGAAAACCAAACCTTTCTTGCTGCATGGGGTAATGGAATAATCTGCAAATTTCTGATTGCCTAGTGGGGAAAATTACTTACTGCCACCAGAGAGGCTTTTAGATATTTCTCCTAATTTCAAACTTGTTGCAGTATTTTTTTCATATATTGGAATAACTTCTTTCTCAATTTTAAAACAGACGTGCCTTTTGATGAGGCAGCAGCACGAAGCAGCGGCTTTAAACGCGGTACAGAGACTGGAGTGGCAGCTTAAACTACAGGAACTCGATCCTGCTACGTACAAATCTGTCAGCATTTATGACATTCAGGAGTTTTATGTTCCTCTTGTTGAAGTTAATGATGACTTTGAGTTGGCACCAATATGACAACTAGCATCTTCTGGTCACCCTTTTCCTGGGATAACTAGGGATTGAGGTGCAGTGATACACAAATCTTTGGGGATTTTTTTTTTAAGACAGAGCACTTAATTCTGTGGAATACTACCTTTCTCAATAACTTGGGTGTTCCTTCAGAGAAGTGCGGCACAGCCTCTTGTTCAAACAAGTCGGTTTCCCAGTAACTGCCATTATCTGTATTTTAAAATTGCCTGTAGCTTTAGAGCTTATTGCTGAAAAAGATGACGAAACCTGGTGAGTTAACAGCGCTGGAAGCTGTTAACAGCTAAAACAGCCACCAAAAAGCAAATGATACTTATAATCTGTTATACAGCTTTGTGTTATGAAACTGCAGTTACAGTTGAACTCCCACAGAAAAACGACAAAAAAGCCTGTGGAAGAAAACTTAAGACTTGGAGGAAAATAATCTATTATTATATTTTGTAAATTGCTGTACAGCTTTCTTTTTTGGGGAAAAAAAAAAAAAGATGTAATATTGTCTTCCTTTTTAAATAATTTATTTTATACATATTGTGCAAATGTAAATAGTCTTGTAATTAATGTTCAAACCTGTATAAAATAGAACTTTTAATTGTAAAACTGTTTTTTGTCTAACGTTTTATTGGACCAAAGTTGTACTTTTTATTAAGTAAGTGTAGCATGTTCCTGGTTGGCAGTTCTTTTCTTTTGTATGGCATGTATTTGATTTAGCTGCTTGTTCCATCACCATAACTGTAAAATAACTGAAACTGAACTGTACTGCATGCTTCACAGAACTCCTAACCCCTTTACTTCATTAACCAATACCTTAACAACTGTAGTATCTACAAAGTCATATTTCATATTAGTCTGCTGTTGTGATGCCATACTATGACTTACTAAACTGAAAATATTTTTGTGTAAAGCAAACAAAAACGTTTTGCTCTTATATGGTGGTCTCGTAATAGAGCCTATTTTTTCCAACAAAATGCCTTTGAATGAAAATTCTTAAATTGTATATTGTCTATTTTAATATTAATCTATGGAATGATATGTAAATAGTTGTAAATATAATGTTTAATAAATTTTATCGGTCATGTTATTAGTTGGAGTTTCTTAATATTGTAACGCTGATATAATATCACATCTTGGCATTCCTGAATGACATAAAGAGGCTGAGTGAAAAGCTGAAAAAGAAATCCCATGTTGTGAAATTTAATGCCTGTTTTTTTTTCTCAGTACTGTTAATGAGCTGAGAGTTAATTATTTATTAGTAGGAGGTTACAGATATTCATGAAAAAGATTTGTTACCCTCTAGCCAATAAATTATTCAGGAATGCTTGGGATCTGATGTCCATGAAATTGCTTGTGAAAGAAATGGGGCTTAGGCAACAGACCCAGTTACCTGGAAAAGAGATGTAAAGTGCTTGGTGGGAGCTGAAGTTTAATTACTATCTGAACTACTACAGAGTACGTATTCCTTAGGCTGGTGTGAATGCCCAGGGTGCCTTTCTTGTGATGGGGAGCACACAGACATTGAACAAGAGGGGACTGTGTGGATAGAAGGCTCCTTTCTTGTGCATATCACTGCTAGTTCCAGTTGAGAGTAAAGCAGTAGTAACTCAAGCGTAGTAAACCCAATTAATGTGTAGTTCCTGCCCTGTAATTTTTTTTTTTTGCAGTTTTGTGAGGTACCTGTGGAAGAAGTTGTTCCTGCTTTTATACAGGAGTGTCTTCCTGACATCACTCAGAATGGAAGATGTGCTCAGGAAAATGTAAACAGTATTCTTCTGAAAGTAGCTGTAAAGTTTTAAAATAATACAGAAATAATCTGTATTATCTGCTTTAAAAGACAGGGAGGAAATGGAAAAGGCTACAAGTGTTAACAACTAGTAAATGGGTGCTCGGTTACTTCCATCGGATACGAAAAAGTTATGTATCTGCAAGTGGGAGATCCCGATCCAGGCGTTATGAAGTATGGGTTACGAATAAGTCGAAGTATTGCATAAAGAACAGGAAGGACAAACTGGGTTGCAGGAGCATTGGCTGTGCAGGTGACCAAAATACTTGGGATGGAGGAGACAACTGGGAGCATTTATCACTGGGACTTGGCCTGGTTTACAATGATACCTCAGCGGGTCCGAGTCCACTGGGGCACCCACTGTGACACAAACGGGAGCAGGATGGCACTGGGGTTCCATGGCAGCAGGAACAGCCCCACAGGTCTTTGGGGCCTGGGAGGAGTGCAGGGGGTCAGGGTGTTTCCTGTAAAAGGGAAAGTTCATCCTCTGGAAGCATGAACAGGAACAGGTTTGTGATGAAAGTGGTTTTGCAGTAACTCATTTTACAAGGAGATCCCAAGACAGGTGTCGCTTAGGGGTAGACTGTGTCTTCTTTACAAGGAGAGGCAATTTCCTACTGCTGGGGTCTGTGGAACAGATTCTGTGTTTTACAGTCGCAACCGCTTAGCAAATATTTAGTTGCTCAGAGAAAATAGGACTGACAAAATGTTTCAGTCCCTCAGACAATGATCTCCTGGCTTTGAATGCAGGATTCGTTCCAGTCGTGTAATGTATTTGTTTTCCCAGGTTTACTCTGTGGGACGATACCCGGTGTGTTGTTCAAGGACACCCCGCTGTGGATTTTCTTCAACAAAGCGGTGCGAGGTTGGGGGGGCCGAAGAAGGGATGAGATGAAACAGAGACAACAACTTGTTGGGGCAGGGTGGCCGTGCTTCCTTCACGGAGGGCGTCTCCCAGGAGGCCTGAGGGCTACCCGGGGTTTCCAAGTTCCTGCCAGGTTCTTTCTGCGTTTTCCTCCTGGGGACCAGACTCGTTGTCTTGGTCCCTGCAGCCTGGCAGGTAGGAGGATGCCGCATTTCTTTGAGATCCTGAGCGGGGCTGTCCAAAGCCCCGCGACCCTCCTCCTTAAGCGCAACTGCTGCGGATTTACCTCCGGCCTCGAGTGCTGCGGGCGCTGCCGCCACCAGCGGCGGTTCCCCGCTCCCCCTTCTCTCTCACGGCTCCCGCCTCTCGCAGCAGCCGCTCGGTGACACCCAGCGCCCTGCTCCTCCCGTCCCAGCGCCCCCGGGCTGGCTCTTGCTCTCCTCCTCACACGACCCTCACGCTTCTCCCCTGCTCGCACTCGGGTCGGCGGCGGATGCTCACCCGCTCCTCCGGCGCCCGGGCTTCGCGGCTCCATCCCGCGCTTGCCCCCGCGCCCCGCTCCGCGCAGCCGCCGCCCGCCGGGCCCGGAGGGTCCCTCGGCGCTCGGCCGGCGGCGGGAGGAGGGTCCTGGCGCCTGACGGTGCCCCGAGGCGGGGCGAGGCGAGGCCGCGCCACCGCCTCCGCGCTGCCTGCGGCCGACGGGGGAGCAGCGGCCGAGGCGTGCGGGTGCTGCCGGAGCAGCCGGAGCCGCCTGAGGAGCGGGTGGTGCCGGCCCGCGGCGCCGCGCGGTGAGCCAGCCGCCGGGGGGAGCGGAGGGGCGGCGGGAGGCAGCCGGTGGCCGGGGATGAGCAGGAGGCGGCGGGGCCGCGGCTGCTCCTTTGTGGAAGGAAAGTTTCGGGGCGGCCCTGCGCAGCCGCCCGCTGCCGGCCGCAGGAGGAGGAAGAGGTGGCTGCCGGGCCCCCACTGCCGGGGGATTGGGGGGTTCGGCGGAGCCCCCCGTGCGGGGCCCCGCCAGCGCCGCGCCGCTTCGGCACGGGGTGCGCGCCCTGTCACCGGCCTCCCGGGCTCTTGGCGGGGCCGTCTCTGCGGCCCGGGCCTCCCGGGGGCGGCGGGGAGCGGGAGCCGAGCGCGAGTGGTCGGAGCGGTTCTGGGGGTCCTTCCGCCGCGGGGTGAGCCCGCGGAGAGGGGGAGCGATTCCGGACCCGGGCCCGGGGGTGGGGAGGCGGGCAGGGTCCTGCCTCGGGGAAAGGAGAGCGCCGGGTAAAAGTCGCGGGAAAGGAGGGGGGAGCGCGGGGAAGGGGTGCGTGCCTGGTCCGGTCATCTCGGGGCGCCGGTGGGGATGGCACCGCTCGGGCTCCGCTTCTCGGGATGCCTTTACGTAAGGCAGCCCCTGGCCGAGGCGGTGCGGTGTTGAAACGCGCCTGGATCGAGCACCTGGCCGAGCGTCCAGCCTGCCCCGCGTTCGGTGGTTGCCGCTCCGGAGAGCGGCACCCGCGGGTTTGGACCGTCCGTAGCCGAAGGGAAGCTTCCTTCGCTGTGGGTGCCAGGGAGAGAGGAAGCGGTGCCCCCGCTGAGGGGAAGGATCCCGTGTTGTCCAAGCGTGCCCCCGGGTCGCGCAGGGGGGTTCCCGGTCCTGCATGGATGCAGATGGCCGTGCGCCCAGCGCAGCGAGGTCGGGAGTGTTCGGTAACCATTGTAAGACTAATCCGACACAGGCTTAAATGCCCGGACCGTGCCTTATTTACCACGCTGGCTTATTTTCTCCTCTTCATATTTGGATATTGCTCATCGAGAGTGGTGGGGTTTTTTTTTACTTCGTAAAGCAGAAGATTTCTAGACACCAAAAGAAAGAAATCCAGGGCCCCATTAGCATTTTTTCCCCCCTTAGGAGAACAATACAGGCTCACTGTAAGCTTGCCCAAACATGGGCTGCCTTTTATTATACATTGGTACAGTGCCTAGTGCAACACGGTCCTCTTCTGCCGGGGCGCACATGCTGAGCAGGAGTAGAAGCTCGGTGGCACACCACTAATCGTCGGCAGGCTCGTAACAAATACCACCTGCCGACAAGCTGGGTTTACACAAAGGAGGAAAGGTGGAATGCTTTGAACCAGCCCAGCTCTTCTGCCTGTTTGAAGTAGCAGATGCTCGTCTTCAGCCGACTTCAGTCGCTTGTTCGGCTCTTGAAAGTCATTCAGAGACCCCGGAACTTTATGTTTTTGAAGTGTTGGTGTCTGTACTTAACAAAGAAGGAAGTTAACAACGTTGTGACTGAGCTGAGCACCGGTGTGACATCTAACTGCTGGTTAAAAATGACACGGCGGCTTAACCTTACACGTGGTAAAAGGTTGCTGTATAGCTTTGGTCCTGCACACCTGCGCCTGCCTTTAGCCTGAGGACGTACTACAGGAAACCTACGCTTCTGCTTTATACATTGGCAGGATTAGGTCTTCGCTGGTGGCTTTTCCCTTCTGAGGCATTTTTTTGCCGCCACTGCTCATAGGGTATCATATTCAACACTGCAAAGTTGAGATTGTTCACCTTAAGTTTATTGTAGCTTCAATTCACAGGTGCAGTAGCAGAAAGCTTCAAATAAACAAATTAGCTGCAGGAGGAGGGGTTGAGTTTAATGTTAAGCACCCCAGTTTGACCCGGTATTAATCTCTATTCATCTCTTTTGAAGGAGGCGCAGGGGAAGGGAATTGCAGGGTTTAAATTGTGTCCCAATAGTCCTTTCAGTTGCTGTTTCTTATTTCAGTGCTGGTTGAAGTACTTGCGAAAATCACTCACCTGCAGCAAACATGAGGTCGCAGTACATCACGGCGCCCACCCTCACCATCCTCCTCTTTCTGCTGTGGACCCAGTCCTCAACAGGCTGCAATAAGGCTCTCTGCGCTAGTGATGTCAGTAAATGCCTTATACAGGTATGAGTCCTGTTTCCTTCGTTTGCTTTTATGTGTTTCAAGGCGCGTTTCTGAAGGTGTTTCTTGAAAAGATCCAATGATACAAATAACTGGTATTTTTTGTTAAGTAATGTGTTTTAAAGAAGCTGCTTTGGTCTCCTGCCTCCACAAATGCAGATTACCAACCATTTCATAGATAACGTTAAGTGCGTGCGTCGATGGACATGCTTCTTTTCCTAATGGAAACGTTTTCAAGTTGAGGGTTATGATTGCTGGGTTATTGTTAGAAGCTACTTCCAGTCACACTGTTAGTTTTCAGTCTCTTCTGTATTAGTGATGTTATGAGCAAGCAGCAATTTAAAACAGACATTCTATCAGAAAGGTTTCTCTGGGCAATTGTGCTTTTTAAAGTTAACTACAATACCAGAAGTTCATATGTGCTTACCGTGCTCCCATATCTTTCTGAGGTGTTCTCCTTATCTACCCTCTCAACTTGCAATCTGTCTGCTTTCTTTAATCTCCTATCCCAGGCAGAGGGTCAGTACTTGATGTCTAATGCCCTCCACAGTATCAGGTTTGTACGGTCAATTAGAAGATGCCAGGTTAGATGGGGCTTTGAGCAACCTGGTCTAATGTGAGGTGTCCCTGCCCATGGCAGGGGGGTTGGAACTGGATGATCTGTGGTTCTAAAGGCTCACGTGAGAGAACAGACACAAGTAGGTACCAAACTCATCTTAGAGTCCTGAAGTGCATTCAGGAAAGCTTTTTGATCAGGAGGGACTGACAGCTACCAATGGCGATGAGCAAGCTCTGAAAGCATGCGAGTCCACCTAAAAAGAAAATCAAACAAACGAACCAAAAACCCCACACCAAACAGATGTTTAACTCAAATCCAGATGCTGCTTTTTGGCTTGCTGTGTGTCTGCCTTCAGTGAAAGAAACAGACTGAGACCAGGTTGCTCTTAGAGCAGGAGTTAAGCAGGAGTTGTTCTTGCTTTGGCAGCACATATATTAAAATTGGAACGATACGGAGATGAGCATGGTCCCTGCACAAGGATGACATACGAATTCATGAAACGTTCCTCATTTTTTTTGACTTGATGATCTTAAAGGTCTTTTCCAACCTAGCTGATTCTAAGATTCTACGGTTCTGAGAGGTATGGCGTGCAGCAGGACGAAGGTCTCTTTTCTAGCAAAATTGCAAGCAGGTCTGGTAACTGCCGAGTATTTATTTATCAATGGTGTATTGAGCCTGCTTCTTGACCCCATATTGGAAAAAGGAACCTCGATATGGTCAGTTGCAGTTTCTTTTAAAAGAAGCTGCTTCTTTGTAAGGTGGAAGTGCAGTAGCAGAGAGCGCAAGTATCATACGGTGGTAACGTGCTGGTGCACTTACTGTAAATGTATGGCCACAGTCTGAAAAGCGGTGCTGAAGCGGCGTGAGGCATTTCCGTGCTTACTTCATTTCACTGGCTTCTGTATAAAATTTGCCTGGTTTACAAATAAAAGTACTTGTCAGATTCACAATTCCATCCTGTGAGATGAAGACTGACTGTAGGCTGAACTGTCTTCTGTCTGGCGTCTGCACTGCTACAGCTTGAAAAGAAAAAACCCCAGAAATGGAAGTTGCTGCTTCTCCTTAGCCTCACCGTCGTCTGTGGAGTTGTTAAATAAGGGAGCAAGAAAGAGGCTTTTACTTTTCCAGAGGCAATGCCAGTATTGTTGTTGGTGCGTTTGGCATTGTGCGCTGCCACAGACTGATGCACTTAGAAGTTCCTTCTGTTGCATTTTTTCAGTATCGCCTTTTAGGTCTGAAACCTTTAAAAAGTAAGGTGCTAGCTGTGCACTGGATGTATGAGCTGTTCGAATTGCAAGCGCAGCTGTACAGTTCTGTTGATTTGGGGGAAAGCTGTTGGTCCAGATGAAGGGGAAAACAGGAGAGATCTATTTTCTCCTTTTCCTGTGATGCTGATGGAGCCCACAGACGTCTCCTTCCCAAGTAATCACTTAGCTTTTATCAACTCAAGCTTGAGACAGTCAGCATTTAAACCTTATTTTTATGAGCTAGTCTGGAGAGAGTACATGGTGGAGAAGTGGAGCTAATGCTGCTGGAGTCCCTTCCTGCTGGGATGGGCTGAGGTTCAGCACTGCCTGGACGTGGCTCGCACAGCTCTGCTTTACTTGGATAATGTTGGCATCTCTGTAGCGACACAGCCCTGTGCGTGCAGAGACACCCCTTTACTGCTTTACCTGTTGTAGTAGATGTGTTCTCTCTTTGCACAGGTGGTGTGGAATCCCTTTCTAAAGCATCTCCTTAAAATCAAAATTGTACGCAATTCTCTGAGACCCTGAAGTAACCCACGCCATGTGAACTGTGTATGATTACAATTACAGAGTGGCACTGTTCAGTTTCGCTGTCTGGCTGCTCTCTTCCTGCAGACAGGCCTGACATACCTGTCAGCATTCATTCTTTACAGAAGAACAGATCAGGTCAGACTGATTATGAAGGCTCCTGAAGCTTTGACTTAGAGCAAATGAGTATACCCATGTATTTTTTTTCCCCCTCTAAACTCTTCTGGAGAAATCCGAACTTACAATAGCATTGAGTGAGTTTTCTTGACTATTGCATGGCATTTTTCCTTCACCTATTTTTATAACTGCTCTAGTTTGGCAAACTCTGTGGCTTGAGGCCAAGCTAATGTCACTCGGAGACAACTGGGGAACAAACGGAACGCTGCTGTTTGTCATCTGTGTCCGCGTGCAGAAAGCGAGGCTGCCCGTCTCGCAGACGTAATGAGACAGAGGACCTGCTCTCTGAAGAAGCATACGGTTAACATAAGTATTTTTGCCGGCATGGCTGGAAGTCAGTGCAGTCATTGCTGCCACTCCTTGGAGCTGCTCTGCTGAAGGGTGGTCCCTACATAAATATTTATTTCGTTAGATCCAAAACAGACCATGAGATCAACAACTCGCATGCTTTCAGCTTTCCGTCTGCATCTTGAGGCTTTAGTTTCCTTGGCGCTCTTGTAGTCTAATGCTTGGTTTTCTGTAAGCAAAGACCTATAAGAAAATAGCTTGAGGCATCTCTCTCTGTGTAAGCTTAGCTTTCACAAAAAAACCCTTTGTGGCTTCCTGAAGGAGCTGTAGATTAAGACTTGGGAGCGTAGAGAGCGGGATCTCAATGTTAGTTCCCTTGAAGGCTTTGGACATAGTTTCTTCCTATGTCATTGGGATTGGGGCACTGAAGTCAATACCTGACTGTTACCTTGCTCTTCAGGTAGGCCATCAAGGCCGGGTTGCACACAACGCGTTGCATTGCAGTGTTTATTCCAGCACATCTGTTGCTGACTTGAACGCCTGGGTGGTTGTGATGTTCCCATGTGTGGAGGAGATGAGAAGACCAGCTACGCTGCCTGGGTGGAGTGTGTCCGTGCAGCGTGGAGGAAATCCTTGAAGACAGAAACCTCTAGAATGGGACGTTCCCACAATTGTTCATAGCAGATGGGTTTGAGGCGAGCCCCAGGTTAGCTCTCGCAGTGCAGAGCTACCTGCAGTTGTCAGGCTGGAGTAGTATGTCCATGTTGTGCTGGAAGACGACCTTTGCTGCCTCATGTGCAACAGCTCTTTAAACTACTGCTGTCTGTAGGAACCTAAGAGCGCTGCAGTTCAGGCATGGATTTCAGATCCTTCTGAAGTGGGGTTGTTTTGCGGAGAGCACGGTTTTCTCTCCCAAACACTACCTGTCCGCAGCCACCTCAGCTGGTGTGGTATCACTCTGATTAAAACCCCTCTTCGTCTTTTTCTTCACCTGCTGTTAAACTTGTGTACATACTTGTCAGCTTGAAAGGGTTTCCCAGACTGTGGTATGAGATGAACGCCACTCCTTAACTTCAGGGCTCAGGCATCTAAACCCTACTTTGTGTGTGTATGTTGTCGCTGTAATAGGTAACGCAGCTGGGTTAACAAAACAGTTCTGGCTGGTTTGCTTCCAGGAAACTTTCTGTTATTAAACCGTTGTAGGAAAAAACCATTAGCTCTTTTTCTTTCACTCCCCCTTCCAGTTTGCAGGGACGTTGCCAATGCCTCCGGGTCCTGTGTCTCACTGCACCGAGAAAACAGTGTCTGTCATTTAGAGAAAGCTTTGGAAAACACGCAGATGTTATATACCTTGTAAGAATCTCAATTTGCTCTCTGGAGCAGAAGTGTCTTTACTGTACAAACATGCCCGCTTCCTATTTGATGCTGTATTTTTAGACTGAGAGGCTTAGTTCTTGCCTAGCAAAATACATTCTCCGATGCACCTTTGGTAGTTCAGCTTGGGAAGTTGCCAATCTGACTTATGAGTAATATTTTCTTCCACTGACGCCTCGCCACCCCCGAGCCATCAACAAGGAACGTTTCTCATTCTGCCTCGCTTCACCCACGTCTCGTGTAAGTGTTGTTTTAAAAAGATGTATCTGTACAAGTATCCAGTGCGGATGAGTCAGGCAGAAGGACTCGAAAGTGGTTAAGGAAACCATGTACTTGCAAGCACATATATGGAAGAGCAGACTGTTATTGCCCTAAAGAGCCTGTGAGACTCTGAGAAGGGGGGAGCTGAAGAAATGTGCCGAAGACAAATTAATTACATTGCTCTTTCCTCCGTCCTCACCCTCCGATTTACAAATTATAATAATAGTAAAAGAAAGGCTTAAAAAAATCGCACTGCTCATAAGCCCTACCTATGAAATGAACATGTTAAAATAACTGGTAGGTATAATGATGCCATCCAAAGGGAATGCTTGCACATAGAGATGCTAAGCAGACATTTTTTCGCTATGTTGCAGGCACAGAACTCAAGGTTGCCTTTAATTCCGTGAGAATATTCATAGAAAACTGAAACAACTTAAATTTAGTGCATTTTCTGGCTTTGAGCCACACGTTACATTTAATAGTTTATGGAGAATCACCTCCTCCCACGGACTGGTTTGTTGGTGCTGCAATGTCTTTAGTAAGTGTAAAGTTGTTTGCCCAGTTTTCCTGTTGAAGAACAAATATATAGGATATTTTTAATGCTAATATGTGTTAATAGTATTCTCTGGCCAGGGTAACAGTACTTTACTGATGGTTGGTTTTAAAGTTATTTTATTCAGGCTCTTTGTTCTCAGGGCTGACACAATCTGTTTATCAAACAGTAAGACAAATGTTTAGCAAATGCATCATTCATTCACATAAGTCATCTTTCTAAGTTTGTGGTGTTTCCTCTTGTGGAAAAAATTGTACCTCTTCCTAACAAGCCTGCTTTTCATCTTTCACTTGGAAACAGCACAGTAATAGATGGCATTAATAAATTCTGAGGATGCAAAAGGAAAAAAGTCTTGGAAGCTTTCCCCTCTGTAAATAAAAATTCGAGAGTCACGAAGGCTGCATGTTGCAGAAATGCATGTGAAGCAGTTCATGCTCAGTCAGTCAGTGGGGCAAACAGCTCACATTAGCGTGTGCAGGCGACAGCGTTACGGAGCGCATAAAATAGTTCGTGAATTTTGTTTCTTTGCTGGCTTCAGGAAGATTTGCGATCTGGGATGAAGTGAGTGGAAGGCAAATAAGAAGTCGATGCACTTATACTGCATTACGACATTGCAGCGTGCCTGCAGCATGTTTTGAGGTTTGTTCAGTTTTAGTTCAGAACAGGCAGTGCTGCAGCTTCATACACTGTATTCTTAAACCCCATCCCCTAGCCAGACCTTGGTCTGGCCTCTCCCTCTGAAACGCACCCGTTCGCCTCCTGGGGGTTCATATGAGCTGGTGTGAGTGAGGGGCAATCCCTGTGCAGCCAGTGGACATCTGCATTTGCTGGTGCTGCAGAATAGAGAACAGGGGTTGTACACGATCGGGTGCATCTCTGTGCCTCGCCTAGCAAATGCGCTCCTAATGTTTGGTATAAAAATGTCTCTTTCTCCCTTGCCTGATGCTTCTTAACAGTAGCAAGCAAAGAACTATTTAAAACGTGGAATTTTGCCCCCCTTGGCTTCTTCCCAACGTGCTACAGCAAGACTTTGCTGCTGATGTTTGTGTCTGCCTGCAGGGAGTGTTGTCCCTGACCTAGCTGCGGTTACCTGAGGTGGAGCCTCTGGTGGTGGCTCCAGGTTGGGAGAATTTCACACCAAACCCTCTTCCTGCCCTTCCCTCCTGTCCGTGTGCATGTCAGTCCCCTGCCTCTGGAGAATGAGATCAAAGAGCAGGGGTGGGCGTCACCTTCCCCCTGGCCCAGTGCACAGCAGAGATTTGCCGATGACTCTTCCAGTACAGCCAGGGGTGGGAAGGATCCCGTGGTCAGTGTTTCCAGTAACGGGATGTTGTTTCTCCCCAGTTGTGCGTAAGGTGGTAGTAAGGCAGATGTCATCACAACCAAATTCTTAGACAGGACAACCAAATGTGACTTTTGTCTGTCCACTTTTTGCACTGTGGTGTAATTCAAGCCTGTATTATTGCCATGTAGCCACAGTCTTTTGGCCAGACTGGAATTACGAGTATGGATTTGAAATAGAAGGAAGGAGACCGCCTGGTTTTTGAATTTTCTTCATCGATGTAGGCTGTTTCCATGCTTTGAGGTCCACAAGTCTCCAGCAGGTTTGCTACACCAGCGCGTTCAGGTTTAGGTGATACGAAGAGAAAGGTTTGTCTTCTTGCTTCCGTGCCTGTTCTGTCTTTTTGGCTTAATAATGAGTAAAGAAAAATAAGTGTGTGTGCCATTGCACTTTCTGGAGGCTGCAGAAGTCTTTTCTTTCATAATAGCAAAAAGGAATCAGCTGGACGTGGTTGGGGAAAATAATCTGGTCACTAATATTGGACAAAGTCGTGTGGTCAGATGACTTAACTGAGTAAGTTCCTTTGAGAATCCATGAATAGGTGTGATGGTAGACATCATGCATCTTCTGGAGCATGTGCATGCGGCTTACAGTATTTTTTTTTAGCTAAATTACAATGTACGCGCACTATTTATATATGAAGAAACATCCCTCTTTGAACTGCCTGTTGTGAAAACGTCCAAAGAACTTGTAGATTCAGGCATACACATACGTGCACACACCTTTCCCATGAATAAACTTCAACGGGAGATTTAGGTTAGATATAAGGAAGAAGTTCTTTACTGTGAGGGTGGTGAGGCACTGGACAGGTTGCCCTGAGAAGTTGTGGCTGCCCTATCCCTGGCAGTGTTTAAGGCCAGGCTGGATGGGACTTTGAACCTCGTCTAGTGCAAGGTGTCCCTGCCTGTGGCAGGGTGTTTGGAACCGGATGATGTTCAAGGTTCCTTCCAGCCCAAACCATTCTCTGATCCTAATAGGATTTTTTTCTCTTCTAAATGCTGACTTCAGATTTGTCTTCAGAATGTCACCTTTAAAAAACATAACAAATCCCAAGTTGCGAAAGTTCTTTTTGTAAACTGAAGTAAGCTCTTCAGCTGGAACTATTTTACCGTTTACTCACAGTATTATAGCACTAAGCTTTTTTAATGCTGTAATTTGAGTTGTGGCTTGAGGAAAAATTGCTCTGCTGTGTTCACATTTTACATCTGGGATTGCTGCACTGTAATGAGTTTCTGTTGTTTTCAGGAGCTGTGTCAGTGTCGCCCCGGGGAAGGGAATTGTTCCTGCTGCAAGGAGTGCATGCTCTGCCTGGGCACCCTGTGGGATGAGTGCTGTGACTGTGTTGGTAAGTTTGCATTGCTTTAGGATTTTCTTCTATTTTTAATTGCTTTCTCCTGCTATGTGCTGAGCTCACAGTCTTATAATAGAAGTAAAACATCGGGACAGAATCTGTGCTTGAAACATCTTGCAGTTCATTCTGTGGGCACTGAATAAGTTACTGTGGGGAGCCAAACACTGGAAGGCTGTATCTGCCTTGTGGAGTGGCCATAGGCCAGGTTTTGCTTGGTTAATGTCATCATAACTGGCTATTAATTTTGTCTCTAAAACATAAACTCCTTTTTGAATCGTCATCTTGAGGAAATTACACGGCACCTGGTTCATGGGTTGGATGCCGTATGGAGGTTTCTAACTGGAGCGTACTGACAGATACCACACAGGGACAATTTTAGGTTAGACTTCCCTTGTGAATTCTCAGGACTGATAGGAAATAGCCAAGGCCAAAGTTTTCATCATTCTTATATTTGCAAAAAAAGCTCTTTGTGGAGGATGAGAAGGAGGCGTACAAGTTCCTACTGTAGGATTAGCTGTAGGATAGCCTTAGCAAGAACAGCGTTATTGCTAACAGGTAGTGTTTAGAGTGCCCAGATCTTTGAAAGTGAATGCTGCCCCTGCTTAAGGAGGATGTATTCTAGTTCCGTCTCTTGTTTTAAATGTATTGGAAGGTTTCGTCCTCCTGTGGTTGCTGGAAGTCTCTCTCTGCGGCCATTCAAAATCCTTCTGGCTTCTGTGAAAGGGATGCATCTTGAGTGTTGTACCTGCTCTCAACTTCTCTGGCTGGCTGAGTCTTGTCTGAATTCATGAAGCTCCTTTTCAGCCCATTGTCTCTCCTTTTCCATCAGATGTGAATATGCTTTCTGACATCCTGCTTTCTGTTTGGTTCTGGCTAGCTTTGCTTTACTGTTCTTCAGTAAGCAGTGGACTGGCTTGGTCTTGCACATGCGTGATTCTCCCCAAAGGCAAAAAGTGTTTTCAGCTGCTGCACCTGTGGAGGATATACATTTAGAAAGAGGCCCTAGAGTTTTTTTTCTATTAGATCTTGGGCTCCCATCCTCTTTGCCCTTCCAGCATCATCTTGTGTTGGCATATTCAGTCATAAGAGTGAAGAATAGGAATAGTAGATTGTTTTCCCAGTTCAGAACAATTGTTTGCTGTAGAAGTCAAGGCATAGTGTGCCAGTATCCTCTAGGGAGAAGAAAGACCTGCCTCTAGGGGTTGTGAAGAAAACCAGCAAACTCCACACACAGGTGGTTGGTTTGGGTTTTTGCTAAATCTGCAGATTACTCACTGTTGTGCTGCTCTTCCCATGGTGTTATCCAGGACAGAAGTTAATGGGGCTTCAGGTTCAGTTTCCTAGTCCTGAATAAACTAAACCATCTCCTGATGGTTTTGCAGGTGCCTCAGACCTTGTTGGTTCTATGGTATAGTCCTGTTCTCCTTCTCTTTAGCATAGGGTCATCCTCCCTGTAGCCTTATTCAAATGAAGAAAGAGGAGTGCATGCCATACCCAGCTCCCTGGAGACAGTTCTTGACTGATACTTGAGCTGATATTTAAGTCTCTTTAAAAGCTGATCATGTCTAATGTAAAAGCAGATGGGTTGCCGTGTCTTTCAGGTCATGTCTGCTCTGAAGTCAGGAATTACCTCCTATCATGCAGCGCTGACTTTGCTGATGCTCAGTCAATGCCCTGTGTTTTGTGTGGTTGTTAGCTGCCTTCTCTGACAGGGAAAAGGACACTGGAGGAGGGAGAACAGCAACAGATTCCTCTGTCCTTTATTTTTCTCAGCTTTGTGAGTTAAGCTCCTTTAGTCCCTCCTGTAAAGGCTTATCTACTTCCATCATTTCAATAGCCCATTTCTGCAGCTTCTCATCCATTTCAAAGCAGTAATGTAGATATGTTTGTTCTCGACCAGTTGCTCATAATTTTTTTATTTTAGTTTTGTAATAATCATATATAAATATAATTATAATTAAAATACTTGTTAAAATAGTAAGAGGGAAGGATCTTTGTGGAATGAGCAGTTACCCATTAAACTATGAGTGATGGTTTCTTGTTACCATCTTAAGGTAATGTTTTCATACTGCATTGATGAACACAAAAACCTCATACACGTTCTGCAATACTCTAATAAACAATCTGGGTGTTATTTTTCATGTGTATCCTTCTTACCAGTAAAATCTATTTTCTGTATCCCACCTGGCAGAGAGGGCCTCTAGAAGGGCTCGTTGGTTTCCATTTCACAATGTTCATGCAGAGACATCAGCTAAAGTATATGTCTCTTGATGTATCTGTACAAAACCCTTACCTGGTTTGGTATCTTCCCAATTCATTTGCAGGTGGGCAGGCTTTATTCCAGTTGTATGATGAGTATTTCATGTGCTTACTAAAAAGCACTAATGCAGGGATAGAAATCTTTAGTTAAAGCAGTGAGTCCAGGAACATGTTTGAAGACCTTTATATAGGAGGAGACTGTCTTGTGGTGTTCTTGTTATTAACCACTGGTAATGCTAACCACTTGCTTAGGATTTGCCAGATTTCATACTAATCATCATGGATGAACTTCCCTCTGCTTTGTTCGTTATGGAAATCCATCTCCTTAGATTGAAAAGATTGTGGGTTTGTATAAGGTTCCAGTTAAACACGGTTTCTGAAACTGGAGTCCTAATGCAGGGCAGAAAGTGCATCTCTGGTTGTGTGGAACAGATAGTCTTTGAACATTTATGTCCTATATTGCTTTGATACTTTAAGGATTGGTGTGCTTTGCAGCTGTAACTGTCTAAAACTGTGTCTGTGAAACTACTCAAAACGTTATCCAGATGTACATGAGGAAAATGGATTTGTGTGTCTCTTGCCAGGTGACTTCTAATAGTATTTCATGGCTTCTGAGTTTAACTACCTATGGAAATACAACTTTTCTTCCTAATCTTGATTGTTTCAGTGTTAGATTAAATCAAGGTACCTTTCAATTCCATTGCTAGTAATAAATGCTAGTTATGTTAGCGTTTAAATGGCTAACGAAAAACTAGCACCTGCATTGCACATCACAAAAACACTTTGTAGGAAGTGGCAGAGAGAGAAAAGATTACAAAGTTTCAAAAAAGATACCACGAAAGATGTTGAAAAATAAGGAAGAGGTAACCTGGAAACAAGCATTTTGCCTGTGGTGACCCCTCCAACTGAGTAGCAAAATGAGGTTCATCTCGGCTATCTCTAAGCAGGTACAGTAATGCTCCCTCCTTGCTCAGTCCTGATAGTGATCTTTGCGTCTCTGGCAGATGACTAAAACGATCTCGTGCACTGTTGCAGCAGGTGAGATCAAATACTTGAATTGTGATCAAAAGTTTCATGTACCTCAGGACTTGTCAAGATACTATCTTCATCCAGTCGCAAGCTTTCATTCCAGATTCATGCTAGTATCGATTATTCTGTGCTTTGTCTCTTTTCCCAGGGGAAACAAACCTTCCATTGAGATCTTCATATTCTAAGCTGTCATTCTAGCATAAAAAGGGAGGTGAAGTGCTGTTTGGATGGGGTTTTTCTTTTCACTTGGATCTCACAAGTTACAGGTGTGTTTTGTGGGAGTCTGCAGAGATGTGAAACCTGCCATTGCAGAAAGCTCCTCCTGCTGTATTTGGTGGCAGTTCTGCTATTGAGCTGAGAGTGTAATATGTATGAAAGGGCTCTGTTCTAAATGTTCTAAATATTCCTGCCTGTTTCAAGGAGGAGTTCAGGGAGTTTCCTGTAACTTATTGTTTCGTTCCTTTGCAGGTATGTGCAATCCTCGCAATTACAGTGACACACCTCCAACATCCAAGAGCACTGTTGAGGAGTTGCATGAACCAATTCCTTCCCTTTTCCGGGCACTGACGGAAGGGGATACTCAGCTGAACTGGAATATCGTTTCCTTCCCTGTGGCAGAAGAACTGTCACACCATGAGAACCTCGTTTCCTTTTTAGAAACAGTCAACCAGCCACAGCATCAGAACGTCTCTGTTCCAAGCAACAATGTCCACGCACCTTACTCTAGTGACAAAGGTATGAGTGTAGTGTCCTTCCTCTCGTCTCTTCCAGGAGCCTTCTTGGTGCACATCCTATGCTTGTCTGTGCTCGCTTCTTCTTTTCCCATCAAAAAAGTGTGAAAAGTTCAGTCTAATTTTGAGCACGAATAACAAAAGGAGTGAGGCAAAAGTATTGAGGAACATGGAAGATGGTGTTAAGGTGTTTGATGATCTTAGAAGGTGCTGAACCACAGGAGTTTGTTATGTCTACAATTTGTCCTGTGGCATGAGGCAGATTGTTAATGTTATTTTGCGTGCACTAGGAGGTAAGCAGTTACATGTATTTTAGGAGACAGGACAGACCAAAAACTGAACCCAAATCATGTATCAGTGCAGAGGCAGGCAACTGAAACGCATGGCTTCAGAGGTTTGAGAAAGCCATGTGCCATAAACCATTGTGTCTGGAGTAGGTGTTTGTTTCTTCCGAGCTGGCATATCTTGAACTCTTTAAGAGGATGGTTTGTAGTAAAGCTGAGCAAGATTAGCAAGATTGCTCTTTATGTTGAGGAGGGATGTATGACAGACAGTCTTAAAAATAAGCAATCTGGGGACTCGTTCCTCTTACTTTTATATCAACGTTTTTATATTCTTACCTTCACTTTAGAGGACAGACTTCAGAATATTGTTGGGGAGTGAGGGAGAGGATGAGAAATTTGAAGTAGTGACAACAGTGGCTTTAGAAAGAAAAATACTCTCTGCTTCTTGGTTTCTGTACTGAACCTGAAGTACTTTTCCCCGCAAATCATTACATCAGACTTAAAAGAATCTCACAAACAGTTCATAGTGAAATTGCTGCTTAACAGGGAAAAAAGAGAATCTGATTTGCTTTATTAGTGTAATCAATGCTTTGCTTCCTTCCCAACACACACTTTAAATATTCGTTACCCCATAGTTGCTATTGTGATGGCTCTTTTATCTTATCAATGAAAGATACCTTAATTGATGGACATGCTGCTTTGCCATGCCATTGTGAACCTTTGACTTAGTTACGTTTCTGAGTAGGACTGCTGTTGATTAAAAGGGACCATAATGGCAACATCTCTGATTTCCTTTGGTTAAGGCACGTTAGAAAAATAAATTAACTCCAGAACTGGGAAACCAGATGGTCAGAAAGCATCTCATTCATATGTTTTTGACGTTATTAAAACCTTTGCTTGCCATTATGAGAATGATGCAGAGAGCCATGTTATATGGTAAGCCACAAAAAGCCCTGTGTGCAAACACTACAGTATTTAAAGAAGTAAATTATACTTGGGGAAAAAGAAATTATGCTGAGAACAATCTCCGATGTATCCCACTGTACTTAAGCACTGCAGCCCAGATGGCTGTTCTCTGTCAGTCCTTTACTACCGTACCAACAGGATGGGCTAATGATAGTTTTGGATTAAACTTGGAATTTGAATTGCATCTCAAGGGTGTGGAGGAGTTTTGAGTTTAACAACAGGCAAATACATAACACTGCAATTTTTTCTTAGTCAGAAGTCTCCTTCATTTCACTTACTAAGACTGTATTAGAGATTGGGTTGAAAAAGGTTTTACTGGAATGATGACAGTCCAAAAACAGCAGTTACGTTTGGAAATAGTTACCAAATGCCACTGGTTTTCAGGTTTCAGTAGACACTAAAAACAGAAATAAATGTCAGAGCTGTTCTTGCAATCATTCGCTGTGCCCCCTCCATCTTAGTGATCAGTGAAGAACTAGAAAAGGTAGAACATGGCTTTCAACATCGTATACTCTTAAGCATCTAAATAAGTAAGCCTGTTGAGGAGTCTCTTTTCTTGGTCACAGTGTAGGTAACTTTGTAGTGCTCTGCTTTTTCAGAAGCCATATTAAAGTTTGCTTATAAAAATATGGATGATCCAAGCATTGAGAACAGAGAAGGTGGAAAGAAAAGTTGGGTGCTGGCCTTGGTCAACTGATGTGTGGTATGGTGGAAGCAAGGACATCTGGGGAGTTTTACCTCTTGTGTTGGATATTGTGTGAGCCGTGGGGTGGCATTTTTCTTAACACTTACTTGATGAGATCATTGGCGAAGCAGTAACCGAAAATTGGAGGGGTCAAGGGCTAAAGGGCCTTGTGAGCATAGGCACAGGGAGGCAGCCCAGGAAGTTGCTGGAGTCTGATTGCTTCTGCCGGTTGAAGATTCAGTCCCACAATCAAGCCACTGGTTTAACAAGCTAGCATGTGTTAGAAGAACCACTTGAAGAGAGGCTGGGTTTGTGCATGTGTATGTGTGCAGGCTCAGTTGCAGTACATACAAGCATAGCCTGCAATGGAAGAAACTGAAGATCATCTCTTTACCCTTTCCTTCTCTCCAGCCGTGCTGTTAGGCTTAAGGGGAGGCCTTGCAAATGGAGAAGTCCTTAAGGTGAATCACTCAGCAGTTGTCTTCAAGGCTGTAATATTCAGGGATTAGACAGAGTATTCCTGTAAGCAGGGACACAGATGCTTTATGATTTCTTTAACAGGGCTGTGCCTACACCATTTTCTGGTTCTTCTGTGGCTCCTTGCATGCTTCAGTCCGACATGGTGTGCTGGTAGCAGCCTACTGCATTACCACTAATGGGGAAAGGGCTAATGAGAGGTAGATTTTGGTAAGGGGACAGTAGTCCCTCTGCTATCTTCTGGAATATATCCCCAGTTTTGGAAAGGCTCTGCCTACAAATACCCCTTGTTATGTTGTATACCACGGTTCTGGTTTTACTTTTGAGGGGTTGCCATTAAGCAGGTTCAGGGTGCCAGGCTCGCTCGATGCAGTTCTGGGTGAGTGCCAGGAAAAGCAGCACAAGCCCCAGGAGCCCACAAGCTCTGTGCCTGAGTGGCATGAAGCCAGTGGCCCTGGGAGGGCGGCTGTGGATCCGGGAGGAGGTGGAGTGTGGTGGGATATAAAGCATTCCTTTCTCACCCCAGCTTGCTGTGAGCCCAGCCGCCAGACCTTGAACTTCCCCGTTATTATCTTAATGAGTGTCTTCCATTTCCTTCTGTGAATTGACTTTTTTTTAACATTTTAGTTGCCAAAGTGTGCATGTGCTGCTGGAGCTGCTGTAGTTCTCTGTGTCCGTATTTTCTGGCACTTAAGAGAGGATTGCAATGATTATTAATCCAGAGCTACAGTCATACTTTACTGGTTTTGCTTTACTTTCAGCTGGTACCCTCAGAGCTCTGAACTGTGAGTTCAGATGTTTAAATAAGCATAACTGTTTCAGATGATGACAGGATGTTGGTGAGAGAGAGGGGAACCAGATAATCTTTTGGCAACTGATGAAACAAAATCTGTGTTGTAGTTAAAGGTTTCTGACTTACAGTGCTTGGTGACACAGGGGATGGTGTCTGCTCTGCACTTCTGCTCCCCTCCAGTGCCACCCAGGTAGAAGAGAGCTAGAAATCTACTAAAGCGGCTTCTACCTCTGCAGGTACTCTAGGAAGACTTTTATTTAAAGCAATTAATTATTTTTATAAGTTCTGATTAGCAGGAAATGGTATGGCTGCTGGATGGACAGTTGCCTTTTTAAAGTACTTTTAGAGCTACCAATAAGTAGACCACTAGACAGCTGAACTCACATAGCACCTTCAGCTTCAAAGTCTGCATGCAGGGAATTGCCACTAACTCAGGTAGTTTTTTCATCTTGTAGATAAGCAATTTCCTTAACTTAAAAGAACTGATTTTTTGTCTTCTCCGAGTTGCTAAATTCCTCCATAGTGCACCGATACAGCTCTCACTTGCAGCACAGACAGCATCATAGCAAAATGTGGCAGAAATGCAAGTCTATTTCTTCTGGCCATTTTGAAATTAGACTTGATTGGGTTTCTTCTCCTATGCAGCCTTTGTTGAGTATGAATTGGGGGGTGGGGTGGGGTGTGGTGGAAATAGGTAAGAAGATCACCTTCTGGAAGAAAAGAGAATGCTGCTTCATCCTTATCCTCCCCACACCCGTAGTCTGTAGTCCTTACTGTGTGAAAATTGGCAAAACGCAAAATGCAAATGAGAGAGGTGTTACTGTACCAAATAGCATCCTTTTTATCTACACTGAGGGAGCCAGGCGACGACTATGTAATTAGGTTTGTGAAACAAGTTAAATACTCCCCAGGATCCCAACTGAGGCTGTAGGTATGTATGTTTCTTCCCTGTGTAACTGTTTCTGCAGCCTATAAAGAGGGATTTAATGCTTGAGGTGAGGAACAATCCTGCTTTCAGTAATTCAGCCTCCACACAGGCACTGCTGAGGAGCGGACCTGGAGTGTCCCGTGACAAACAAAGAGCACCCTGGCCAATCTGACTCATTCGGATTTGGCAACTGTCTGAGTGAGTGAGACTTCAGAAACAGTTTGGTAGCATATACGCGGCGCATGTCCTCCAGCTGCTTACAAGGGCTGCTGGGAACCAGCCAGATCTGCTGCTGGTTCTCGCTTGCTGTGTACAGTCTGTTCTCTCCCCTTCGCAGCATTTTGGACTGGTCCTTTAGGACCTAACTCTCTTGGTTTGTGTGCAGGTGGAAATAAACTTTCTACAGTTAGGTCAAAATTAATGTTGCTGCCACCTTAATGAGATTGAGGTCTGGCTTTGGTTCCATTTTGGTCAAGGAGACCAGGCTCACAGACTTGACTGCTGTCATCTGGTTTTGCCAGGGTTACGGACCTGGTGCTGCTCATCCTCCAGCCTCCTTCCCGCCGAGAGAGGTCTTCAGTCCCTCAGTTCGGTGTTATTGATGTTTGCATCCTAGAAATCACAGGCTCTTCTTCCACAAGGTTTATTTCATATTTCAGCATGCATTAGCTAATGAACTGGGCTTCTCCAGGACTACTGAATTGGTACTAACATGGAAGACCCTGTCACAGATAAGGTTTACATGAAAGAGAACATAGATGTCTTCTAACACAGAGGGCACTGGTTGTTCTCTGGTGTGAAGACAGCCTGCAAGTGCTGGGAACAGCTAGCCCACCTCAGAGTGGGCACAACTTTCCTGACAAGCTTTCCTGACCTACTGTAGCCTTTCCTCTGTGTGTTACAAGTCAGAATGCAGTGATTGACATGATAGCAGTGAGCACTTCTGACAACCCTCTAGAGAGGGCTCTGGTTTCCTTAAAGAGTTGTTCTACTACCATCTAGAGTGAGCCATGAGTCATTTTGCCTTTGCAACATGATCCAAACACTAGGTCAGTCAGGTGGAGATGGCATCCCAAAAGCTGATTTCGCAGGAAGAAATCTTTCTGGATTAGCCTGGATTGCCTGTTTGGAGATAGGAAGCTCCGTGCCTCCAGCTGTCACCTTCTAAGACTGACCCTACCTATGTCTTTTAAGGTCAAACTTGAGAAGAAAACTACTAAAAAACTATCAAAGAAGCGCATTGGTATTAAGCAGGAGGGTACACAGAGTATGAATGTGTCTTAGAGGCTTCTGTGATGTTCCTGTATTTGCACACTAGCACTGAACTGTATGACTGACAGGACATATAGAATCATAGAATAGTTAGGGTTGGAAAGGACCTTAAGATCATCTACTTCCAACCCCCCTGCCATGGGCAGGGAC
>JARCZZ010028268.1:5159-17569 GCA_030323915.1 Brotogeris chrysoptera | reverse complement strand
ATGGGGCAGCCACAGCTTCTCTGGGCACCCCCTGACAGCGCCTCAGCACCCTCACAGGGAAGAGCTTCTGCCTAAGATCTCATCTCAGTCTCCCCTCTGGCAGTTAAAGCCATTCCCCTTGGCCTGTCCCTTGTCCAAAGCCCCTCTCCAGGTTTCTTGTAGGCTCACCACACACTGCTCCCTTCCACACATCTTCCTCACCACCACACATCGCTCCCCTCCCTCCAGTGAACATCCTGACTGCCATGGCCATGTTCCGCCTGGCCACAAGGACCAAGAAGTCATCGTACTGGTACCTGCTGGCCCTGACCACCTCCGACATCCTCACCCAGGTCTTCATTATCTTTATGGGCTTCCTCCTGCAGACAGCCATCCTGGCACGGGCTGTGCCCGGCGCCTTCATCCACACCATCAATGTCCTGGAGTTCACCGCCAACCACGCTTCCACGTGGATCACAGTCCTGCTGTCCGTGGACCGCTACGTGGCCCTCTGCCACCCGCTGCGGTACCGCACCATCTCCTACCCACAGCGCACCCGCAAGATCATCGTAGCCGTGTTCGCCGTGGCCCTGGCCACGGGCATCCCCTTCTACTGGTGGTTGGACATGTGGCGTGATGCCGACCCCCCCACCTCCCTGGACATGGTGCTCAAGTGGGTGCACTGCGTCACCATCTACTTCTTGCCCTCTAGCATCTTCCTGACCACCAACTCCATCATCATCCGCAAGCTGAAGCAGCGGAGGCGCTTGCGGGGGGGCCGGCCCCACATGAGCAAGACCACAGCCCTCCTCCTGGCTGAAACCACCGTGTTCATCGTGCTCTGGGCTCCCCGGACCATCGTCATGATCTGCCACCTCTACGTGGCCTCGGTCAAGCGGGACTGGCGCATGCACTTGGCCTTGGACATCGCCAACATGGTGGCCATGCTCAACACCGCCCTCAACTTCTTCCTCTACTACTTTGTGAGCCAGACCTTCCGCCGCACGGTGGGCGAGGTGCTCCGGGCCCACCTCCGGCACTGCCCCCGGCACGGCAGCGCCCGCTTCCCGCATCCAGCGCTGAGAGCGCTGCAGCCGGCGGCTGGCACTGCCCTCTGAGCCGTGCATCACACCAGGACCTGGTGAGACACTGCCCCTCGTCCTCCATCCCGGGGAACCCGCAGGGCACGGCTGCCCCACGGCGTGGGGTGATGGGTGCAGGAGAGCTGCTCCAGCCCTGGTGAGGATGCGGTGCCGGTGGGACGGTCCTTCCTCCATAAACTGCTGTGCTGAGACCAAAGCTCTGCCTAGGTCCGGCTCCCTGTGAGCAGCCCCGATGGGGTCTCCCTGCATCAGCACCCACAGGCACGGGGTCAAAGCCCACCCCGCTGCTCCGGAGCATCCATAGGGTGCAGCATTCCTAACTGCAGGATCCGGCACATGGTAAGACCCCAGCTCCAGGTGCTGCAGGCTGCGACCCCCGGGTGCACCCAGCGCAGGGGGTGCAGCGTCTCCCACCGAGGTGGCTCAGGGTGCTGCCCTGCATCGAGCGCACCCAGCACCAGCGCTGCCCAGGGCCAAGCCGGTTGGGATGCTGCTCGAGTGGCAGTGCCAGCCTGCTCCCAGCTGCCACCAGAGGGCAGGGATGGACCGCCCTGCGGAGCTGGCACCCCTCAGACCCCAGCCCTTAGCAGAATCCCCGCCTTTCCAGCCCCATTCGAGCCTTCCCGGTCGAATTCCCAAGAGACCGAGCAGGACAGCATCCAGGGGGGCTGCTCTGGAGGACAGGGGCCCAAGCAGGGCATGGAGACCCCGCTGCCCTCCCCACTGAGCCCTGGCTGTGCCTGCCGTTGGGGTGGGATGTGGTGCAGCATTTGCCCCCAGTGTAAATGTAGGGTGAGCCACAAGTTTAGCTATGGGGCTGACCCACAGCAGCACCCAACACCCGCCGTGCACCCAGTGCCGCACAGCCGGATGGTTGCCCTGCAGGGGCAGACCCCACCGATGATGCTGCTTTATGCTAGGCAGGATGCGTGCCCCCAGCGACAGGGTTAAAGCCAGACCTGGCGGCACGGGTGGTACCTGGGAGGTGCTCGCTCCATTAATCCCGGCACTTGAGGAGAGCAGGCTCGGGAAGGGATTAGTTATTAACCCGGGCAGCGCCTCCCGCCCAGCGGGCGCCCCTCGCTGGGGGCTTCCAGGGCTGAATCCCTCCTGGAGCCCTTCCCCGGGGCTGGAGGGGCCACCTCGGGTGGCAAAGGCAGCGCTTGGCAGCAGCTCCAGCCCCGCTCGCGGCCGCCGCCGGCCCCCCCTCGCCAACCGGTGCTTATTTACTTGGAGAGGGAGGTGGAAATGTGCTGACCGCGTCCGCCGAGGGGCTCCGGGCTGGACACAACCGGCTGGGCTGGAACACAGCTCCGCAGCCTCGGTGTGAGCGGCACGCAGGCAGCCGGAGCCCCGCCGGACACAGGTACAGCTCCGGCCTTCCCCAAGGGGAGCCGGGGGCTCGGTCGGCCGTGTCATCGAGCCGCTGCATCAGCCCCAGCGGGCCCCGGGCCCCGCAGCTCCATAGGAAAGGTAAGCCTGGAAAAAATGCTCCCGGCCAGCGATGTTTGTGGAGCGAGGCGGCAGGGAAAGCCTGGCCCTGCTCCCGGTGCTGTGCCGCTGCATCCCGGCACCTCGCTGGGGCTGCTGCGCCAAGGGACCGGCTCTGCCCCGTCCCACCATGGGGATCAAGCTCCACAGCCCAGCCTGGGCGCTGGGGAACCGGGAGCGGGCGCTGCCCTCGCCGAAAGGGCTGTGCCAGGCACCAGCCACCCCGGCACGTGGCCGTAGGAGGGGACCGAGGGCAGGCAGTCCCTTGCTGAGCACGGTTGGTCCCTCCAAGGCAGTCAGCACACGGTGGCATCGCCCCCCCCGACCAGCCAGCAGCTGATGGGGTGTTTCTGCAGGACCTACACCAACCCCAAGGGGGTGCAGCCAGGAGGGCCCCCATGGGAAGGGGGAAGGAAACCACTTGGTGGGGGGGGGGGACACGGAGGTGAAAGTGTCCATAGGGCAGGCTCGGTGGGATGGACGCCTGCCAGTGCTTCCACGGTTGGTGCTGGGGGTCGCGGGGGGGGGGGGGAGGTGGCTTGTGCTGAGTCAGCAGCTGGGAAACCCGCGCAGCGGAAGGAAGCGGAGGCAGGAAGCCGCATGCACCGCGGCCTCCGCAGCCCCGGGTCAGGGCAGTGGGAGCCGGGCCCTGCGGGTCTGAACCGGCTCCATGGGGAAACTGAGGCACGAGAGAGGCCACGGCAGAGCTCCTGCATCCACACCCATGTGAGACCATGGGCACGTGCCCCGGCAGGGAGGGATGATCCTGCCCAAACACCGTCCTGAACCTCTTTGGGAAGACGAAGAGCATGAGGCTGCAGCGCCCAAGGGATGGCTGCAGCGCCCAATGGATGGCTGCAGCGCCCAAGGGATGGCTGCAGCGCCCAACGGATGGCTGCAGTGGCTGCAGCACCCAGCCCACACACGCTCCAGCCCTCGTGCCGTGGGTGCTGCCAGCTCCGGCTCTGCCTCCCGCTCTCCTGGGGCTGTTTTCGGCCGGGCCGGGGGAGGACCCGCCGGAGGCTCATTGAACTTTCCTCTGCATCCTTCACCCTCTTGCCTCACCCTCCCAGAATAGCAGCGCCTGCCTCCTGGAAAGCTCTCCCAGAGCGCCCCGGGTCTCCCGAGGCTTTCCCTGTCCCTGAGCCCCAGGGATGCCCATGACCGGCTCCGTGGTGCACAGGGGACACCCTCGCTGGTACAGGGACCACCAGGCACCATTGGCTCCCCCAAGCCGGGGCTGCCCTGGACCCCAGCCCGCTGCAGGAAGGGTTTTTCTGGGGCCCCGCTGCCCTGCCAAAGGCTCCGGCTTTATCCATCAGCTGACATTCCTCCGGGAGGCCCCTCCGGGCCTGAGCCTCAGGGTTTCCCGACGGGAACACCAAGGTATATCCTTACTGGGGAGCCCTGCTCCTGCCTCCCCCCCAGGAGCCCACCCGCGGGCTGGGGGCTGCTGGCCCAGCACCAAGAGGGCTCAGTTCAAGGCCCCATGTGGGTGATGCTGCCCCAGTACAGCCTCCCCCTGCTCCATCCCTTGTCCCTTGGGGGGCTCTTTCACTGGCCCGAGCTCAGCAGGGCCGGGCTGACCCAGCTCCCGCGGGCTGAGCCCCCACAGATTCGTTCCATTGATGTCTCCTGAGCCCACCCCCCCCCCGTCCAACGCCCCCCAATCCCAAGCTCTGGCTCCACTCCCGCTCCCCCTCCCGGCGCAGGTCCCCCCCTCCCGGTGCGGCATTCCCGGTTTCCTCCGCCCGGTGCGGGATGGGGCAGGTCCCTGCCGGCCCCTGCTGAGCCGCACCTCGGGGAGGGGCCGGGCCGGGCCGGGCAGGCGCGTACGGTGCGGCGGGACCGGGGCTCGCCCGGCGCTGCGCGGGGCGGTGGAGCGAGAGGAGCGGCCGCGCACCGGGCGCGGGAGCCGGTGAGCGGGGCCGGGGGGGGGGGGGCCGGAGAGTCGAGCCCCCCGGGGCTGGGGGGCACCGGGAACCGTAACGAGAATGGGTCGTGACCGGGGAGCCGAACCCGGACGCGTCCGCCCCCTCGGGGCTCGCCGGGGCGGGCAGCTGGGAGGAGTTGGGGCAAGTTTGGGCTCCGGTGCCGGTCGGGAGCCCCGGGAGCGCGGGGGTGGATCGGGCGGGCCGGGGCCGGTGCAGGCGGTGGGAGCCGCGGGCGCGGGGCTCTGTCCCAGCGCGGTGCCGGGGGGTCCTTGTCCCCATCCCGGCCTCGCGGGGGCTGCCCCGGGGTGGGGGGGTTCCAGGCTCCCGGCCTGGGGTCACCTTGCCGGAGGTGTCCCCCCCGTTCCCCCCTTCCCCAGCTTTGGGGCTGCAGCTTCCTCGCTGCCTCCTCTTCCCTGTGCCCACCCCGTGCTACCCAGGGTCGCAGGAGCGGGTACAGGGACCCCCATGTTGTGCCTGTGCTGAACCATGTCCGTGCCGTGCCAGGCTGTAGCCACCTTCGTGCCAGTGGACACGGGACTTGCGCTGGGTCAGTGCCCAGAGCCAGAGGAGGGAAGCGGCACAGGAGAAGTGGAAAGGGGAACAGGCTGGCACGCAGGGACAAGGCAAGGGGACAGCCCCATCCCCGGGTGTTACCTCTGCCATTGGCCCGGGTCCGTGTTTGGTTTTCTCTCCCAGGAGAGCCAGCGGGCACGGTGCTGCCTGCTCCTGGCACCGGAGGATGTGATCAGCACAGCTCCAAGTGCCGGTCATGACTGCAGAAATCCCGTGTCAGGAGGGAGCGTGTGGGGTGCGGGGAGCTCAGCCCCTCCGGTGGCCTCAGGCCTCTGGACAAGGAGCATTGGGGTGGGTTTGACTGTGCCAGCATGGATGCAGCTCCCCAGCTCCTGAGTGCTCACCACGGCCTGGCAGGAGGGATGCTCTGAGCCCTGGGCCGGCACAGCCATCACCAGGATCTGATCCACATCCCCGATCCCTGTGTCCTGACACCCCCTTTGTCCCGCAGGGTCCCTGGACGCCACACTCAGTGCCCGCAGCACGGTGCAGGATGGGTGCTGCCGCGGTGCCGCCGGTGACCGCCTGTGTGCTGCTGATCCTGCTCCCCACAGCCACCGGCCAGACCAGCGCTCCCTCCGGCTGCGGCAAGGACCTCTCCTCCCTCTACTACAACCTCTGCGACCTCTCTGCAGCCTGGGGCATCGTGCTGGAGGCCGTGGCCAGCCTTGGCGTGGTGACCAGCTTCGTGCTCACCATCGTCCTGGTGGCCAGCCTGCCCTTCGTGCAGGACCACCAGAAGAAGAGCCTGGTGGCCACGCAGGTCTTCTTCCTCCTGGGCACCTTCGGGCTGTTCTGCCTGACGTTTGACTTCATCGTGGGGCCGGATTTCTCCACCTGCGCCTCCCGACGCTTCCTCTTCGGCGTCCTCTTCGCCATCTGCTTCTCCTCCCTGCTGGCGCACGCCGTGGCCCTCAACTTCTTGGTGCGGAGGAACCGTGGCCCGCGGGGCTGGGTGACGCTGGCAGTGGCCCTGCTCCTCGCCTTGGTGGAGGTCATCATCAACGCCGAGTGGCTCATCATCACGGTGGCGCGGCAGGGGGGCAGCTCCTCGGACCCTTGCCAGCTGGCGGACGCTGACTTTGTCATGGCTCTCATCTATGTCATGTTCCTGCTGGTGGCCGCCTTCGGCACCACCTGGCCGGCCCTGTGCGGCCGCTACGGCCGCTGGCGCAAGCACAGCGCCTTCATCCTGGCCACCACCGGCCTCTCCGCGGCCATCTGGGTGGCGTGGACCGTGATGTACCTCTATGGGAACCAGCACGCGGGCGAGAAGCCCGGCTGGGATGACCCCACGTTGGCCATTGCGCTGGTGTCCAACGCCTGCGCCTTCCTCCTGCTCTACATCATCCCCGAGGTGACGCACGTGACGCAGCGCGGCCCCGAGCAGCCCTTCGAGGACGATGGGTACCCCACGCGCGGGGTGGGCTACGAGACCATCCTCAAGGAGCAGAAGTCGCAGAGCATGTTCGTGGAGAACAAAGCCTTCTCCATGGACGAGCCCTCCTTCGGTAGGCGCCGGGGCTCACCACGGACCCCCTTTGCCTCACACCGGGGCTGGCAGTGGTGGGTGGTAGCGAGACGTCTGGCCACGGCCTGCCCGGGATTGATGCCTTGACGTGGTTGTGGCTCCCGAAAACTCGCTGGGCTGGGTCTACCAGTTTGGGCTGAGCTCAGGACCGCAGGGGTGCTCCCGGCCCTCCGCCCCGGGCAGGAGCTCCGCTCGCGGGACCCTACAATAACACAGGGTGATGTTATTGTAGGGAAGGGCAGCTGGGCGCCAGCAAAGGTGTCTGCAGCCCATAGGGCAGGGTGGGTGCTCCCGAGAGACCCTACAATAACAAACCCCGGCCATGCAGCAGCCAGTGATGCAAACCCCAGGGACACCCCTCCTGTCCTCCAGGAGCAATGGCACTGAGTCAGCTCATTAAACCTGCTAACGAGGACCAGCTCCCCAGCGGGTGGGGGTGGCTCTGAGCCCCCTTCTTCATTGTCCCTATCTCTTTGCAGCCAAGAAGCCGGTGTCACCGTACAGCGGCTACAACGGGCAGCTCCTCACCAGTGTCTACCAGCCCACCGAGATGGCTCTGATGCACAAGGGACCGGTAAGTGCGATGCTGGGCTCTGCAGTGGTGGCCGCATCCTGCCTGATGGATGGGCTGCCAACCGGCGTGCCTGGGATGGGGACCAGGGCTTGAGGGGGGGTCCCCCATGTACAAGGGCTGCTGCAACGGGGGTGGTGGGAAGCATCACCCCTCGCCTTCCGTGCCATGGGGCTGGGGGTGATGGTGGTGATGCTGCAGCCCCCCCCCCATTCCTGCCCTTCAGACTGAAGGTCCCTACGATGTGATCCTGCCGCGTGCCTCCACCGCCAGCCCGGCCGCCGGCAGCGCCAGCTCCACGCTGCGAGCCGAGGACGTGTTCGCGGTGCAGGCCCGGCCCGGCGGCACCGCGCGGGACAGCAGGAGCTGCCAGGTGGGTTAATGTGCAACGCCGCGGATGGGGAGCGGGCACCAAGGTCCAGGCCGCGGCGGGGGGGGCAAAGTCTGTCCCCACCGCAGCGTCTCCCGTGGGAGGGCTCTGCCCGGCCCCCGGTGAGTCAGACCGCACCACGGCACCGGTGCCAGGGCCGGGTCCGCCAGCCCGTGCTGCAGCGCTGCCTCCCCAGTGCCACCCCGGTGCCATCCTGCTCCGCTCTGCCCGCAGGTGCAGTCCCCGTACAGCAGGAACCGGTGGTGAAGCCCCCACGGCACGGATCCCACGGCGCCGGCACAGCCGCAGCACCACCATCCCGCTCCCGAGGTCTCACCAAACCTCCTCCTGCCCCACCACGTTCACCCCATCCCATCAGCAGCTGGAGCTGGGCCCCATGCAGAAGCCTGGATGCACCCAGAGCCATCGCTCCTGCCTGTGGCACACACGAGCTGCCAGCTCAGCCGGACCCCACATCCCTGCCTCAAGGACTGGCTCCCGTGGGGCCACCCCAACTTGTCCCCTCGTTGCCTTCGTGATGCACGGACACCCCACGTCCCCACGCCAGGGACCACGCACTGCCAGGGAGCCAGGGGACACCTGCCCAGGGTCCTGAGCCCCTGGGTCCACGCTGACTTTCGCCACCCCACAGGCCCTGAACTGAGCCAGCACCGCCCCGCTGCAGGGCACAAGGTGATGTGAAGCTCTCCCCAGCTCTGGCTCCTGCCGTGCCTCAGTTTCCCCATTGCCGGGGCTGGGACCTGACCGCCCTGCGGCTCCAGCCGCCTTCTCGGTGCCTTCCCCACCCCGGGGGCTCAAGGATCCGTCCTGGGGAGCAGGGAGGGAGCTGGGCCCTCACCCTCCTCTTGGCTTTCTCCGGTTTTCCTCTTTCCTCCTTTTTTTCAGGTCAGCCCCAATAAAGGTGGTTTTTCCTATGCGGTGCTCGCCCGTGATGGGGAGGTGGTACCCAGTTCCCCATCCGCGACCGCACCATAGCAACAGCTTTTGCCACGGTACCAGTGGGGTTCAGCCCTTTCTGGGGGGCTGCGGTGCCCCCCATGACAGCACAGATGGGGCCGGATCCGGCAGGACGGGCAGCACAGTGCAGGCAGATGGGCTGCTGGCGGGAAGCAGTGCGGCACAGAGGACGTGCCAAGGTCGGGGTGGTTTCTCCTGCCCGGATTGCCTTTCCCCTCCGCAGCGATTCCTCTGCCGGGCAGGAAGCCCGTGGGCAGCAGCACCATGAATTATTCAGGGACTGAAATGGCTGCGTGGGGGCAGGCACGACCTGGTCTCCTTGAGCAGGGATGGGGCCGTGCACGAGGGATGCACAGGCAAGAGTTTGGCACATGCGATGTCCTGGCTGCACCCTTGTCATCCGGCATGTGCCCACGGCAGCCCTAGAGGACAGGAGCCCTAGAGGACAGGACAATGTTGGCAGCAGGATCTGGCCACGGCCCCCAGGGCTGAGCTGCGTCACCCGTGTTTACCTGGTGCTGGTTGGCAGCAGCGACATCTCCGAGCAGCACCAGGCACTTGGGAGTCCCCGGGGCTGTTGTCACCAGCACCGCATGGTACAGCACGGTGAGGTCACGGCACGGCTGTGGCACAGGCACCTGCAAACTGTGCCGTGCAGCGAAGAGGCGGCAACCAAGGGACAACCGAGGTGCAAACACTCCGTCCCCGCCGCAGGCACCCGGGAGCTGCCGGTGGTTCGGCTCTCCCCGCACTCAGCCCCTCCGGAAGCCCGGATCCCCCCCCGGCTGCCGCCAGCGCCGGCCACGCTCCAACAGGCAACGCTTTGTGCCGGGAGCTGCGGCACGGGGCAGGGAACAGCGCGGCCTTTGTGTGCGCAGGTGAAGCCACCACGGTGGGCACGGGCTGTGCCGTGCCGGGAGCAGCCCCTGGAGCCCTCCCCAGGGCTGGGATCCATGGGAGCCTCATGGCATGGGGTCGGTAACGGCGCAGCGATGGGGAGGGCACCGCAGTGACACCGGTGTCTGGCAGGGACACGGGCAGTGCCGGGCTGGGTGAACAGCACTGAGGGCACATCAAGGGCACAGCGTCCCTGCGCGGTGACAAGGGATGGAAACCACACGGTGCAGGTGAGTTCTGTGGGGTGCTCCACGTCCCTGGGGCTCCTCTGACCAGGAACTGGGGTGAGAGCTGGAGGGGTCATGGCCAAGCACTGGGGTCTCCCTCACGGCTGAGCAATGGCAGGGTTAAGGGACAGTGACCTGCCCGCGGTGAGCCGGGACTGCCATTTGCCGGCACACAGCCTGGCACAGCATGGTCCCCCTGCCAGCTGCCACACAGAAAGGAAGCCGGGCAGGGGGTGAGGACACAGCCACCCTCACGCCATCAGCGCTCAGCGGCACTTTTACTACATGCACATCCATGGGGGACCCAGCTCCAGCGCTGAGCCCATGGGGTGCCCTGCGCTTAGGTGTGGGGCTGTGGGGAGTCGCAGGGCTCGGCAGCCGAAGAGCAGCATCAGGACAGAGTCCCCTTCAAGTCCTGGGGTGCCATGCTGCCTGCACGCTGCCCGCACGCTGCCTGCACACTCTCACTGTGACCAAGCTCAGCTCGCCCAGGCTGTGCTCAGCGCGGGACCCTGCGTCCGGCCTTGGCGCTCGCCTCTGCCGCCTGCCGCTGCTGTTGCCTGCGCCTCTGGATGTCCCTGTAAGCCTGGATGACGCGAGCTCTCTCCTCCGCCACGATGCGCTGCCGAGCCATGGACACGGGAGCCGCCGGGGCCGCCGGGCTCTGCCCCAGGCGGGGAGTCAGGAGGAGCCGCTTCCGTCCAGCCTGCGGGCAGGGAAGGGGCAGGCAGCGGGGATGGAGGGGGAAAAGGCAGAACCGGGCTCTGGGGAGCTGATACCCCAAAGCCGAGCCAGAGCTGGCTTTCCAGGAGCGGGGTCCAGCACAAGGGAGCAGGTGACCCAGGTTCGGCCCAGCACTGCGGGTACCCGAGGGGCAGGAGACAGCACCCCCCCGACCTCACCTGCTCGGCAGGGCCCTGGCCCCTTGGCCGTGATGTGATGGTGGGTGGCTGCGTGACCACGTCTCCAAATGCCACCGTGTCTAAAAGAGAAGCAGACCCCAGCATCGGACCTGGAACACCCTCCACACGCTGCTCAGTAAGGGGGTGACTCCAGCCACCCCAGAACCAGACCCACCTTGGAACAGGCTCTTCTCCAGCATGGCCTCTTTCTTCTCCTCCTTCTTCTTCCGGGCTTTTTCCAGCTTCTTATTCTGAAACCTGAAGAGCTGTGCTATGGCCAAGACTTGTGACCGAACGAGAAGCAAGTGAGCTCCTACCCCACGGGACCCCCTCAAAACCCACAGCACCCCAGCTTGAGTCCACCCAGCAATTCAGCCCCATGGGGAGGAGGTCCATAGCCCTCCATTTGCACCCCAGTCACTGCTGGACGCCGGACCAGGGCTGCAGCACCAGCAAAGCACCCACCGCACATCCCAAACAGGGCCAGGGGAAGGCCTGGGCTGCCCCATGCACCCCAACAGCCCCCGGGGCCTTGCTCTCACGCTTTCTTCCTCTTGGACTTCTCCGGTGCCGTCAGCTCCTTCTCAGGCTCCCGCTGCAGCTGGTTCTCAGTGAGGAACAGGACGCGCTGCACCTCCTGCTCCATGCGGCACACGTAGGAGCGCTCCGACTCCCCCTTCCCTCTCCTGAACTTGGGCACCGGGATGTCCCCCTGGGCTTTGGGGCCCTTTGACTTGGGCTGCTTCTTCTCTAGGAGAGACGGGTGGCATTAGGGCAGCAGCGCTGGCTGGGGGTCCCTCCCCACGGCAGGGCAGGGATGGGACATCAAAGGAGGATGCTGCACCGCAGGATCCAGCTGTGCCATAGGCCGGATCCAGCTGTGCCACGGGTCGCTCAGTCCGGCTCTGTATCCCACCTGCTGCTTTCTGCTTCCTGGGATTCGGGCGCTTCATGGCCTCACGGCTCTGGATGAGCTCCCGCAGGCGGAACGGGATCTCCTGCTCGTCCGGGTGCTTGGGCTTCATGTTGTCCAACTTCTGCTTCCTGGGAGAGAACGGACACGGTGCGAGGCTTGTCCTGAAGCACCGGGATCCAGGCACGGTTGGGACACCGGGATCCAGGCACACCAGTGGGACACAGCGAGCTGGGCGCCGGGACCCGCGCGTGGAGGGACATGGGGAGCAGGACACGGCAGGATACCGGAGCACCTGCACCAGGTGAGGCACCAACGGGCCCGAGACTCGCGTGGGTCCAAACCCGATCCCGACCGGATCCCACGGGCACTGACCTACTGCTCCCTAGGGCGGCTGGTCCCTGTGCAGGGCCTTGTCTCTGTCCCGATCCCTGTCCTGATCCCGATCCCGGTCCCGATCTCTGTCCCGATCCCGATCCCGGTTTCTGTCCCGATCTCTGTCTCTGTCCCGATCCCGGTTTCTGTCCCGATCTCTGTCCCGATCCCGGTCCCGATCTCTGTCTCGGTCCCGATCTCTGTCTCGGTCCCGATCCCGGTTTCTGTCCCGGTCTCTGTCCCGATCCCGGTTTCTGTCCCGGTCTCTGTCTCGATCCCGGTCCCCATCCCGATCCCGATCCCGATCCCAGCCCCATGGCTCCGCCGCTCCCCACGCGGCGACCCAACCGCCTCTTCCGCCTTCCTCCGCCCCACCCCCTTCCCCGCCCCCTGCTCGTTATTGGCCACACGCAGCCCCGGTCTCTCATCATCCGGGCTCCTATTGGCTGGTAGAGCTGTCACTCAGGCGGGGCCGCAGCGCCCGGATGTTGTTGCGCGGGGCCCGGGGGTTCGCGGGGGCTCCTCGGGGGGTGAGGAGGGACCGAGGGAGGGGGCAATGGGAGGAG